>CM031961.1:22548290-22700790 GCA_018749465.1 Paracanthobrama guichenoti | reverse complement strand
TATAATGCTTTTTTGGGAATCCCTGCTGAAAAACCAGCCAAAACCAGCCTAAGCATGAATGATAGAAGCATGTATTTCTTTGACATACTTGGAATACCATAATTATTGTATCATTGTACATGAGTTTAGTAATCATTCAGTAAATTCAGTATATACATATATGTCATTGTATCATGTTTTGCACCATACCATGCTTTTTTAAATGTACCATGCTAATACCATGATTTTGGACATCATGGTAATACCATACACTATATTTCCAAAGGTATTGGGACACCCCTCCAAATCATTGAATCCATTTGTGAAATTTCCTCACGGTCAACTATTAGTGATATTATAACAAAGTGGAAGCAATTGGGAAAAACAGCAACTCACCCACGAAGTGTAGGCCACATAAAAATCACAGAGCAGGGTCAGCGCATGCTGAGGCACATAGTGCGCAGAAGTCACCAAATTTCTGCATTCTGCAGAGTCAATAGCCACAGACCACCAAATTTTGTGTGGCCTTCAGATTAACTCAAGAACAGTGCGTAGAGAGCTTCATAGAATGGGTTTCCATGGCCGAGCAGCTGCATCCTAGCCTTACATCACCAAGTGCAATGCAAAACATCGGATGCGGTGTAAAGCACATCGCTACTGGACTCTAGAGCAGTGGAGACGTGTTCTCTGGAGTGAAGAATTACATTTCTCTGTCTGGTAATCTGATGGATGAGTCTGGGTTTGGCGGTTGCCAGGAGAACGGTACTTGCCTGACTGCATTGTGCCATGTGTAAAGTTTGGTGGAGGGGGGATTATGGTGCAGGGTTGTTTTTCAGGGGTCAGGATTGGCCCCTTAGTTACAGTGAAAGGAACTCTTAATGCTTCAGCACACCAAGACAATTTCAGAATTAGAGCGGAGACTGTGAGCCAGGCCTTCTCATCCAGCATCAGTGCATGACCTCACAAATGCGCTTCTAGAAGAAGAATGGTCAAAAATTCCCATAAACACACATCTAAACATTGTGGAAAGCCTTCCAGGAAGAGTTTAAGCTGTTATAGCTGCAAAGGGTGGGCCAACTCCATATTAAACCCTATGGATTAAGAATGGGATGTCAAGTTCATGTGTATGTAAAGGCAGGCATCCCAAAACATTTGGCAATATACTGTATGTTTCATATAACATATATCAAAGTGCCATGGTAATACAATCTTTGAAATAATATTATTTTATATAAATAACATGTTACATGAGTATGGTAATCATTTAGTACTATAATAGATAAAACATTACCATAACAATCACATTTTGTATTGTGTCATGGTACTCTATGAAGTGCTTTGGAGTACCTAAGTAACTGGTTATGATACCATGGTATATGTAAAATAACCATGGTATTACCACCTGATGCAGTCACTGTACTTTTTTATAAGGACCCTCATATGCACATAATGCACTTTCCTCTTTGCAGGATGTGGGCAAAGATTCCTGCAGACGCAGATGAAAGATTCATGGTTGTGATAGCTGAGCAGCAGCGGCCAGAATATTAGATTAATGACTAATTCAGAGAAATCCTGTTCAGATATCCAACCCAGTTGCCTGAGGTCAAATCTTTACCCGGGACCAACTCCCCAACAACAAAAATAACATCAAAAATCAGGTTCGTCTCAACTATGTTGAGATTTGTGCAATTAGCAATGACATGAACATCCAAGAGATTGCCTAATGCTCTTGTTGCAAAAAGATTTGCGACCTAAACAATAGGATTTTACTGTATTTACCTGCCAAGAGAAACCTGAGAAAATCAATAACAGCAAAGTCTGATACTGTTGTTTTTCCCCAAATCCCATATTAAAGGACAGTCTTGTTGTTATAATTCATAGAAACCCAGTAAATTGGACAGAGTAGACAGAGTTGGTGCAAAAATGTACTAGAGGTAATAGTTAGTCAGTATTGCACAACCGCTGTTGAGTATGCAGACAGGGATTCAGACAAGGACATAATATCATTGTAAATTCATGAGGCAGTTGTTATTTAGAGTCAATGTCACTGAGCCCTGGGAGGAAAAAAACAAAAAATGACTCAATGGAATTATTTACCTGTGTGTACAACTGGACAAATGATTCATTCAAACCTTTTCTTTTGCTGTTACTGTATTTTTTAGGATTAGTTAATAAATAAAAAAATGAACACACACACACTTTTTAAATGTTTTTGAAAGAAGTTTCTCATGGTCACTGAGGCTACATTTATTTGATAAAAAATACAGTAAAAACAGTACTATTGTGAAATATGATTACAATTTACAATGACTGTTTTCTATTTTAATATATTTTTAAATGTAATTTATTCATGTGATGTCCAAGCTGAAGTTTCAGCAGTCTTCCGCATCACATGATCCTTCAGAAATCATTCTAATATGCGAATATGCTTCTCAAGAACAATTTCTTATTATTATCATCAATGTTGAAAACAGGTGTGCTGCATAATATCTTTTGTGGAAACCAAGAATCTTTTTGAAGACTCTTTACAGAAATTGTTTATAACATTATAAATTACTTCACTGTAACTTTTGATCAATTTAACGTGTCCTTGCTAAATAAAAGTATTCATTTATTTTTAAAAAGTCTCTCTGACTTTTGAACATTTGGTGAATAAGGATACATACTTAAAAGTCTAAAGAAAAGCCAATAACCCCTGGATCTTTTGTGACAACATGCCCTCATATACTGTATGCATATAAAATGTGATAACCATTAGAGGAAAAAAAAAAACACAGTTCAGCCTTGAACAATTTCCATGTGACAAGTAGCCCTAGTCTCCTGTAACACTAAAGTAATTGCCCCAACAAATTGTTTTATTAACAACGCTCTTGAGGAACACATTCAAATTATCTATCCAATCAGCATGAGAGGAGGCCTATATATTTACATAGCCGACTCACCTATGTTCCTGCTCTGATTCCAGTTTCATCTAACCAATATTCATCTTGCTCAATATCTTTTGAATCTCTCTCTCTCTCTCTCTCTCTCTCTCTCTCTCTCTCTCTCTCTCTCTCTCTCTCTCACACACACACACACACACACACACACACACACACACACACACACACACACACACACACACACACACACACACACACACACACACACACACACACCTGAACCAGCTAAAGTAACTTGAACATCCATTAACAGAGAGATAGGAGGACACAGGGAGATAAAAATAATGGCTGTGGAATGCCTCATTGGTTTTGACGGTATTTTGGGATGAGGGAACTGTCAGGTTTTAATCGAGACAGAAGTGCAGCCCAGCCTGGAGGTTGCTGGCTATTGCTATTAGTGTTGAGGAACCAGACCTGCCTTCCCTAAGGAACCAGGGTGAGATCCTAACAGATACACTCAAACATCCACACTGACCCAATTATACATGCTGTTGCATTGGAAAAATTCAAATGCATTGACAATTTAAATCAAATTAGTATTCAGCAGTGTTGGGTAAGTTACTCTAAAGTAATTAATCACTACTAATTACATTCAACAGTGTAATTAGATTACTGTACTAACTACTCTCTCTAAAAGTATTGCATTAGTTACTACTAATTACTTTCTAACGTTAAATCCATTACTGTTTTATATAGAGTTGTTCTATAGTCTATACAATATTTAATGCAATTACATCAAGTAACTGTAATTAAGATACAGAAAGAGTAAGTGTAATCCATTACATAAAAAAAAAAAAAAAAAAAAAATTACAGTAATAATTTAGTAATCTGTTACACCCAACACTAGTATTCAGAAATACCATATATTGCCAACATTTCTGGGACGCCTGCCTTTACATGCACATAAACTTTTAATGACATCCCATTCTTAATCCGTAGGGTTTAATATGGAGTTGGCCCACCCTTTTCCCTTCTGGGAAGACTTTCCACAAGTTTTAGGAGTGTGTTTATGGGAATTTTTGTCCATTCTTCTAGAAGCACATTTGTGAGGTTAGGCACTGATGGCTCACAGTCTCCGCTCTAATTCATCCCAAAGGTGTTCTATCTGGTTGAGATCAGGACTCTGTGCAGGCCAGTCAAGTTCCTCCACCCCAAACTCGCTCATCTATGTCATTATGGACCTTGCTTTGTGCACTGGTGCACAGTCATGTTGGAACAGGAAGGGGCCATCCCCAAACTTCTCCCAAATAGTTGGGAGCATGAAATTGTCCAAAATGTCTTGGTATGCTGAAGCATTAAGAGTTCCTTTCACTGGAACTAAGGGGCCAAGCCCAACCCCTGAAAAACAACCCTACACCATAATCCCCCCTACACCTTGGCACAATGCAATCAGGCAAGTACCATTCTCCTGGCAACTGCCAACCGCCAAGTGTGATTTGTCACTCCAAAGAACATGTCTCCACTACTCTAGAGTCCAGTGGCGGTGTACTTTACACTGCTGCATCTGATGCTTTGCATTAAACTTGGTGATGTAAGGCTTGGATGCAGCTGCTCGGCCATGGAAACCCATTCCATGAAGCTCTCTACGCACTGTTCTTGAGCTAATCTGAAGGTCACGTGGAGTTTGGAGGTCTGTAGCTATTGACTCTGTGCGCCTCAGCATGCGCTGACCCCGTTCTGTGATTTTGTGGCTTCGTGGCTTAGTTTCTGTTGTTCCCAATTGCTTCCACTTTGTTATAATACCACTAACAGTTGACCGTGGAATATTTAGTATTGAGGAAATGTCACGAATGGATTTATTGCACGGGTGGCAACCTATCACGGTACCATGCTTGAATTCACTGACCGCCTGGGAGCGACCCATTCTTTCACAAATGTTTGTAGAAGCAGTCTGCATGCCTAGGTGCTGGATTTTATGCACCTGTGACCATGGAAGTGATTGGAACACCTGAATTCAATGATTTGGAGGGGTGTCCCAATACTTTTGGCAATATAGTGTAAATATTAGTTCACTTGGATATTAAAATACTGTTATTTACTCAAACCAGAGTAATGTTTGGTGACTCTTTGAGCTTCATGCTTGGCTTCAAGACATGGAAGAATCAATTATGTCATTTTGACATGCCAAGTTTGGGCATGACCATATATGGAAAAGAGCAGCATTAATATTTTGCTAAATATCTTCTGTGTTCTAAAGAACGACGAAAGTCATACATGTTTGGAATTGCATGAGGATGAGTGAATGACAAAAATTTAACGAAAAACTTACATTTGCCTCTAATGTATGTATTTGCCTCTTTTTGCACTAACAAAAAGTAGCATGATATGACCATGCTTAACATGGTATTTAAGTATTTTCGAGTGCCACATAAATACACCATGGTGCTGCCTCAGTATTTTTTTCCCCGCAAAGGTCTGAGCGATGAATACAGCGATGCAGACAGTGGATTTAAACATGTGGAAAGAAGTGTACATCGGCGCGGCAAAGCAAATCCACTGTGGAGAGTAATTTGTCTAATCTACCATGAATGGCTACATCTGACACAAAACCCGCATGACTGACAATATCTGATCTCTGACTCCTCCTTTCACTCTTTTACCTTCCCTTCCTGCCTTTTCATGTTTGAAAGGCATGTTTGCATACATATTTTTGTGGCCATGAATGCATATACTTATGCTTGCACACACATAACCCAATCAGAGAATGAGTATGCCTTTTTTCATCATAATTCACAACACCAGATGCACAAGATCCAGCTGTTAGATATGTACATATGGTTACTACTGTAACTGTGTGTGTGTGTGTGTGTGTGTGTGTGTAAACTCAAATAAAGTAAAAAAAGTTTGTTTGTGAAAAAAAAATGTTTTTGTGAATTGTGGGGACATTCGATAGGCGTAATGGTTTTTATACCGTACAAACCATATTTTCTATCCCCCTACACCTACCCATCACAGGAAACGGCACATTTTTACTTTCTCCCAAAAAAACTCATTCTGTATGATTTATAAGCCTTTTGAAAAATGGAGACATGGGTAATGTCCTCATAAGTCACCCTCTCCTTGTAATACCTATGTCATACCCATGCCATTATACACATTTGTGTCCTGATATGTCTCACACACACACACACACACACACACACACACACACACACACACACACACACACACACACACACACACACACACACACACACACACACACACACACACACACACACACATTAAGGTTATGCTTTATTCTTATGGTCCACTTAGGCATTCTACTAACTATAAGTAACTTTGAAATATGTCAACTAACTCTCATTAGAGTAGTATTAGACTGTAGTAGACTGTTAGGTTAGGGTTCAGGTTAGTAGAATAAGTAATGCAGCTGCAAAGTTACATATTGTCAGTATGTCTGTAGGGTCTGTAATAAAGTGTTAGCAGATATTAAGCAGACAGTCTACTAATACTCCAATGAGAGTTAGTTGATATGTATTTTGCAAAGTTAATTATAGTAGAAGAATGTCAATAGTGAACCATTGAAATAAAGTGTTACCAAAAACAGGGGCGATACCTAAGGTACAAAAGTGAAAAGGTACATCTTTGTACTTTACTCACCCCTAAATGATACATATTAGTACCTTAAAAGGTACATATCAGTACTTTAAGAGTGCATATTGGTACCTTAAAGGTACATATTAGTACCTTTTCGGTTTTGTACCTTAGGGTATCGCACCAGTGACAGCAATGTACCTTTTTTCTGACAGTGTAGGCTATTACTATTGTAAAAGTTTGCAATGATTCATATTTTTAATGCTTTTAAAGTCTCTCAACATTATAACTAGCTTGAACGTCACTTTTGACCAGCTGAATGTGTTTGCTGAGTAAAAGTATTAATTAATTTAAAAAAATCTGACTTTTTTCAACTAATTTTGAATGGTAGTCTATCACTATTTCATCAAAAATATTAAGTAGCACAACTGTTTCTGATGGATCATGCAACTGAAGACTGAAAATTCAGCTTTGCCATCACAGGAATAAGTTATTACATCTAGATACCTGTAGATGTAATACTCAATGAGATTCAAATACTATTGACTCATTAACAATACTTATTAAATACAACTAAACTAAAAGCAAAACATATGCAGGGAGATAGATGCACAGTGTCATTCAACACCACACAGCTTATACGCTAAAAGGCTTCAACAAGAGAGGGCAGAGCTCATAAATGACTATTAATTCTGCTGTCTGTAATCCGTCTCAATCTGCTCATCCTGCCACAGTTAAAAGGTAAAGTCTATAATCAGGCGATGGACAGGCTGCATGAATAAACAGTGGAAGATTAACTAGCCACTGGACATCAGTAAAAAGAGGGAGCTAATTGCTAATGCTTTAGAGCTTACCACCCAGCAAAATACAGGGCCTCAGAGTGCAATGAAAGATAAGAGCTTTCCCATAAGAAATTATGGAAATACACTGCATTAACCACTTATTGGATATGCAGTAATAAATAACATTAACCCTTAACCATAAAACATAAGGTCACTGTGACTTTGATGGAAAAGCAATTCACTGTAGGCAAGTGTTCAGTTTGTTGTGTGTGTGGATGGTTGACCCCACCATTAGAAACAGTGCCAGTTCTACTCATTCTGTCGCTCTCATCCATCAATCAAACACCTCAAGCTGCTATTGCGCTTGCAATAAGACCCTGACCAGGGATGAGGGCATCAGGAGGGGTGACCGGGTTCCTCCACAGTTGACTGGAGCTCAATGGCTTCCACAGTGGATGACTGTAGTCACATAAATGAACAATAGACTTCTAATCAGGGTTGGACAAGCATTCAAATTCAGAAAATGAAAAGGACAGTACTTTTAGGCTTTTTATCATTATATTAAAGTGCCCCTATAGTGCTATTTTAAATGTTCATAATTTTGTTTTCGAGGTCTCCTACAATAGATTTATTAAAAATACATCAAAAACACTTAACTTTTTCATAATGTATACATTGCACATCACCTCATTTCTCAAAGAGTCTGAAAACGGTTTGTTTGAAGATTATGGGCCAGATTTACACACACACACACACACACACACACACACACACAACAACAGTTTGCGGCAGCGCAAACCCTCTTTTGGCGATAAAAAAAACCTGGATTTACTAAAGATGCAGTAAAAAATTCACGCTGAAAAGGTGTGGACAGTTATTTTTGCTGCTGACCTTATTGCATATGCATTTGGAGTTTCCCTTTCAGGCGCAAAATTTATGGGAGGAGAGTATTTAAATGAATCACGCAAGGTGATTTACAAAGATTTGCGCTTGTCAATGTACTGGTGTTTGCGGCATTATTTACCATGCAAAAAAACCTAAACCAGATGCTAATGGGTATATTGCGCTGGTCATTATGGAAATGATCCGGCTGCGTCTACGTTCATTAATTTGCGCGTCATCAGTAGATCACACGCAGAACTGTCCACTGCCATGGGCGCTTTTATGGAATTGCGCTCTCACGCTAATTTGCCCTGTTTAGTAAATCTGGCCCTTAGATTCTCTAAACCCCTCCTTTCCGAGAGTCTACTCTGCTCTGATTGGTCAGGTGGCTCAGTCTGTTGTGATTGGTCTACCGCTTACAGAACGTGTGGGAAATGAAACTCTCACTACCATATCTAAATTTCAGCTCCAGATCTCTGTGCTTGACACAAAGTGATACGAACAGTAACAATGATGTCGTTTTTACCATACCAATCCGTTATCCTTTTTAAGTGCATCAAAGTGGATTTGCAGCAATGAAAACAGCGTCTTCTCAACATGTGGGCAACACGAACCAAACCCTTCCAGGCCTCAGCTACAACTACAGTGTTTGAGGGCGGGGCAAAGTAGACGTTGTTCACGGGCAGCCAATGAACACCATGGGTTGGCATTATGCAAATTTGTTACATTGTTACGTAGTTATGTAACAGGAAGTGAGACTGGAATTTGTTGTGCACTTTGATTTTTAAAACTCTGCAGACCTTTTACATATTTTCAAACTGCTACACTACACACTACATCAAAGGTAATTGTCGTAACATTTTCGTTTACTTTTTTTCAACTAATTTATATTTTATTTTATTTCAGCTTAATTTCAATTAACAGAAATGTTTTAATAGTTTTATTTAATGATTAAAAACCTAGTTCAAACCCATATCTTCAACATAAACACCATGGCTCAATGAGTCTGCGCTAACCATTAAGCCACAGCTTCAGTAATCAAATATCAACTCATTCTTTGATATTTTCGGGCGACATTCATAAGTTGTGTTTATTTGGAGTCCTACAGCAATATTACACTAAAAGTTTGGAATGCGAATCGCTTGAGAATTTTGCAGAACAAGGTTTACCATATAGATACAATCTGTTTAAACAAAATAACCCACACAATTCTTGTTAATATCCAGAGTTATTTTGTTGGAAACTCCTTAAGCTGATTCATTATGGTCTCCTGGAAACAACGGCTTTATGAGAGGGACTTTCATCCCACTTCTGGTCACAGCAGATCTTCAACTAAAAATCCGAAGAGCCAGCTTTCCCCACTGTGCAGCAGAGTTAGAAACACAGCATTGGACCTCAGAATAAACATCATTTAGAGGTTCAATCCCACCATGTTTGCTGAAGTTCCCCCAGAGTCATCTAATTTATCCTCTGTGGTCGGCTGAACGAGGGGGTGGCGAGATGAGAGCTGGTGTTTATGGTGGGAAACAATGGAAAATTTGTGCTGGGAGAAAATCTTACTTCTGTAGTTGAATCTCACCCACATGAATGTTGACATAGCTGACACTGAAAGCTTTTGGTTTCAGAAACCACATTTACAAATACATTATAGTAAACTGTTACTGCTTAAAATTTTTTCTGCATTTCCCATTTAAAACTGACATACATGCATGTACTGTATGTCAGTGTTCAGTAGTGTTGTCAAAAGTACCGACTTCAGTACTAACAGAGGTGGAAAGAGTAACAAAATATTCTACTCAAGTAAAGGTACTATTACTTCAATTAAATTTTACTTAAGTACAAGTAAAATTACCAGTCTAAAAATCTACTCAAGTAAAAGTAAAAAGTAGTTCATTTAAAATTTCGGGGTGGGGACTCTCCCGTGTAGGGTTGTGATAGAATGAGATTTTCACGATATGAAAACATCAGTTTTCACAGTACACAGTATTAATTATTTAATAAATAAACTATTATTAAATTATGGTTATTATCATCACCATTTAAAATGGCGTTAAATGAATGAACAAACTTGAAACCATTTGTTTGTTATTAAAATTTCAATAAAACATGTCTAATCAACAAAATTCAATAAATTATTATGAATTAGATTAAGAGTCCTATGAAATTTTTCTTTATGATTTATTACAAATATATTACCAAAACGGTGGTAATCAAATAAAATGTAACAAACTTTTATCCTTTCATTCTTTGACAAAGTGCTGCAAAACAGTTTTACTAAATTAAATCATTGATTAAAAAAATATTCTTAAATAATGTATTATTGTTATTATTTTGACAAGTAGATTCTATTATAGGCCTACAATAGTAATATATTTCTATCACAATTTCTTCTAGTTAAACCAAACGTTTATTTTGACTGGTTTTAGTGAAGACCTGTTTCAGTGTTTGAGTGTATTTGATAATGGTTTTTATTCAAATAAAATGATGACATGCTCATTAGGGTTTTTCTCAGATCAGCTCTGGAAATGTTCATGTGTTCATGTCCAAATATGGTTTGTGAGACATTAAAAACACCATGAGTATCACGCGTACTTGAGTATGTAGTAGACGAAATGGCGCTGCTCATTCACAGGGACAGAACAAGCAGGGGGGTGTTCCAGAAAGCAGGTTATGTGACATACCTGGGTATGGTTAAGAGCAAGTTAGCGGATAACCTCAAGTTTCGGTTCCAAAAACGGAGGTAACTTTCAGGGTATGTAAGTAACCATGGCAACTCTCTCTCTGAATATAACCTGCTCGAAGCAGCTCATGATCCAGGGTTAGTTTGCTTAAGAGGTATTCAGATGTGTTTTATATAATGACAATAGAACCAAATTTGTTTCACTTATATAATATACAATATTATATATATATATATATATATATATATATATATATATATATATATATATATATATATATATATATATATATTCTAAATAATTAGAATAAAAATAAGTTTAAATGTTAATGCAATTCAAATATATGTATTATTTATTTTATTGTCATCTCACACATTGATCATGTGTCATGACTGGATTCCGGGATTCCCTCTGCATCACAGAAAAAATTTGGCGTTAGTTATAAACATACCTTTATCTGCACATAGACATAGTTCCTGAACATGTTCTATGGGTTTCCTCATTTGCATCAACATTTTTTGCAAATTTGATATCGTCCAGGTTTTTTTCTATATCCAAAGTATTTCCATACTAGCCAGGGGTTTCACGACAGCATTTGGCTTTCAGCTGGGTCTGCATCACTGGCGTCTGTGTTGTCCGTCTCCATCTTTTTGTGATTTTTGCGCGTTTGTTCTCCCACCCTTCAATTCAATGCAGTAGTTTCCAGGGAGCGACCACCACCACCCTTTGTATTATTGGTTTATTTACTTTTACTCAGTAACGGATAAGGTTTAAAATGTAAACTTAAAGTAAAAGTAAAATTACAGATTTTTAAAACTACTTAAAGTAGAGGTACACAGAAAAACTACTCAATTACAGTAACGCGAGTACTAAGTACCTCTGAGTACTAAGTTTAAAAATGTGATGATACCAGCATTTCCCTCTAGAGTTGAACTGATTCTTAAACACCTCTGATTGGCCATTGTGTTCTCGCGCTCAACATATATGTCTGTGATTGGCTACAATGATCAACGGTTCTAAAACATGTTGTGAATAGACATCTTTGCCGCTCTTCACTGATTGCATACACAGATACACGCGGGAGCGTTTGAAAGCAGGCGTCGGATCCATCTATGAGTGGATATATTAGGGATTAGATGCTGATAGAAATTAAAATATTGACTTGGTACCGAAGTCAGTGCTTTTGACAATACTAGTGTTCAGTATTGATTCATTTCATATAATCAATCCTGATTCATTTCAGCACATTTGCTACTAGGGGGGTAACGGTACACAGAAGTCACGGTTTGGTACGTACCTCGGTTTCGGGGTCACGGTTCGATACAAGTTTGGAACAACAGGAAAAAGCAACAAACCCCCAATGCTAGGTTTCTTTTCATTTATTTTGAACATAATGCAAATTAAAGTAATGCAAATTACAGTTTGTTCCAACTAGCGGCATTTAGTCCCCCCTGAGAGTTCATTAACATGCAGTGACAATGGCGGATGCACAAAGTTCGATATCACGCTTTTTCAAGAAATCATGGAAAGATGACCGAAAAAAACGCTTTCCTTGTGTCAGACAGCAGACAGCGCAAGATTGCAAGGAGTCGTTTTTCCGCAAGTTATTGCGTTTAATAACTCTTTCTAACGTCAAGCAACTCACATAAGTAACAGTCGTGTGTCCAGTCTATTCTCTGCTATATGCGTCGACCTAAAACGCACACTTGTAGAAGTAGCCTATTAAAATCATTTAGATATTGCGTGCCGTTGCGCTATGTACATTTGCGATATTTCGATAATTTTGGTATATTGTGCAGCCCAACATGCTAATTCATGCCAGTAACATTTTAAAAATCCTTACAACATGCCAATTCATTCTAGCAATGCATTACAAAATGCAACAAACATGTTAGTAAAACGTGAAATAATGCTAGACACATACTAAGACATGCTAATAGCATGATAAATCATGCTAGGAAGCTTATAAATCTTTCTAGTTTTAGTCATTTTAGTACAGTATTTTAATATAATGTTCAGTATAATGTTAAGTATGCCTACTGATTCAGTTCAGTATTTTATGTACATTCATTTTAATGTTTTGCTGAGTACTGATTTATTCATGTTTGGTGTACAATTACTTTAATATAATGTTCAGTAATGATTCATGCCATTATAATGTTCACTGCTGATTCATTTTATTACAATGTTGGAAACAAATTGATTTTAATATTGTTTGCTACTGTTTGGTGTTTACAGTTTGGTAGAGATTCATTTCAATGCAATTAATTTCACTTATTGATTTTTTTATGTGTTGGAAATGTTATCTTATATAGACGGGCAGACACATGTTCAGCAACCAAACACATACTGTACATATTACACAGACATACTTGTAGAGAGCCACATACAAAGCCTACATGCACAAAAATTCCAAGAGAACACAATGAGCTTCTGAGGATCACTGTGATGGCACAGGGAAACACAGTGATTGTATGACACAGAGGCATTGGATAAAAGAGAGAGAGAATAGAAAAGAGAAAAAGAAAAGAACAGGATTGAGGAAAGGCAGGAACATGCTAGGAGAATAACATGCCTGTCTCTAACCCACACCATCTCAACCAATCTGCACCAAACTGAAAGAACCTCTCTGTCTGTTGCTGTACAGACAACTCACCCAATCAGCAGACCCCACGATGCCCTCACACACAAATACACACAGAAACACATTTGTACACACACATACACACACACAGTGAAACTGTAAAGGGGGTTACTTTCAGCTGTGGGTATGAGGTGTCTGGCACCTTTCTTTCCCTGAGGGAAGATGACAAGACACATATCCATCTCTCCCTATTTCTTTCACACACACTCACACTCACTCTTCCTCTCAGTCGCATACAAAGCAACAGATTGAGTATTAAGGCCCAGTTATTATCGTAGCAGGTGATTTGTGATATTTCATTCAAAAGGAACAATTAGCCATTGCATATTACACTAAAGCCCTATTTGTAAAGGACTAGTTTTCCCTGAGAAGGTTGGGCATAGTCATTTCAGATGTACTTTGCGTTTTTAATCCTGTCTGAATTGAACACATCTGTGTTATTCTCACACAAACTTCTTAAAAATTTACACCGAAAACTTCCTTGTTTTTTAACATCCTTCGAGAAATTAAATCCCATTAGATGTGTGTGTGATTACTGTATATATTTATGTGACCCTGGACTACAAAATCAGTCATAAGTCACATGGGTATATTTGTACAATTATCGATTTTTCTTTATGTCAAAAATTGTTAGGATATTACGGAAAGATCATGTTCCATTAAGATATTTTGTAAATTTCTTACCATAAATGTATAAAAATGCATTATTATTAGTAATATGCATTACTAAGGACTTCATTTGGGCAACTTTAAAGATGATTTTCTCAATATTTAGATTTCTTTTTCAGATTCCAGATTTTCAATAGCTGTATCTCGGTCAGATATTGTCTGAGCCTAACAAACCATACATCAATGGAACGGTTATTTATTCAGATGATGTATAAGAAAAATTTACCTTTATGACTGGTTTTGTGGTCCAGGGTCACACATACAAATTAATATACACATATTAATATAACATACATACCCGATTCCAAAAAAGTTGGGACACTGTACAAATTGTGAATAAAAACAGAATGCAATGATGTGGAAGTTTCAAATTTCAATATTTTATTCAGAATACAACACAGATGACAGAAAATGTATAATTTTAAGGGGAAAATAAGTTGATTTTAAATTCCACGTCATCAACACATCTCAAAAAAGTTGGAACAAGGTTATGTTTACCCTTGTGTGGCATCCCCTCTTCTTTTTATAACAGTCTGCAAACGTCTGGGGACTGAGGAGACAAGTTGCTCAAGTTTAGGAATAGGAATGTTGTCCCAATACTTGTCTAATACAGGCTTCTAGTTGCTCAACTGTCTTAGGTCTTCTTTGTCGCATCTTCCTCTTTATGATGCTCCAAATGTTTTCTATGGGTGAAAGATCTGGACTGCAGGCTGGCCATTTCAGTACCCGGATCCTTCTTCTACGCAGCCATGATGTTGTAATTGATGCATTGTGTGGTCTGGCATTGTCATGTTGGAAAATGCAAGGTCTTCCCTGAAAGAGACGACGTCTGGATGGGAGCATATGTTGTTCTAGAACTTGGATATACCTTTCAGCATTGATGGTGCCTTTCCAGATGTGTAAGCTGCCCATGCCACACGCACTCATGCAACCCCATACCATCAGAGATGCAGGCTTCTGAACTGAGCGCTGGGAACAACTTGGGTTGTCCTTGTCCTCTTTAGTCCGGATGACATGGCGTCCCAGTTTTCTAAAAAGAACTTCAAATTTTGATTCGTCTGACCACAGAACAGTTTTCCACTTTGCCACAGTCCATTTTAAATGAGCCTTGGCCCAGAGAAAAAACGCCTGTGCTTCTGGATCATGTTTAGATATGGCTTCTTTTTTGAGCTATAGAGTTTTAGCCGGCAACGGCGAATGGCACGGTGGATTGTGTTCACCGACAATGTTTTCTGGAAGTATTCCTGAGCCTGTTGTGATTTCCATTACAGTAGCTAAGGGCCCGAAGATCACGGGCATCCAGTATGGTTTTCTGGCCTTGACCCCTACGCACAGAGATTGTTCCAGATTCTCTGAATCTTTGGATGATATTATGCACTGTAAATGATGATAACTCTTTGCATTTTTTCTCTGAGAAACTCCTTTCTGATATTGCTCCACTATTTTTGGCCGCAGCATTGGGGGAATTGGTGATCCTCTGCCTATCTTGACTTCTTGACTTCTGAGAGACACTGCCACTCTGAGAGGCTCTTTTTATACCCAATCATGTTGCCAATTGACCTAATAAGTTGCAAATTGGTCCTCCAGCTGTTCCTTATATGTACATTTAACTTTTCCGGCCTCTTATTGCTACCTGTCCCAACTTTTTTTGAATGTGTAGCTCTCATGAAATCCAAATGAGCCAATATTTGGCATGACATTTCAAAAAAAAAAAAAAAAAAAAAAAAAAAAAATATATATATATATATATATATATATATATATATATATATATATATATATATATATATATATATATATATATATATATATATATATATAACAAATGTTGAAAGTGAGACATTTTGAAATGTCATGCCAAATATTATATATATATATATATATATATATATATATATATATATATATATATATATATATATAGATTCTATAGAACAGAATATATAGAACATATATATATATATATATATATATATACACACACAAACACATTTATTCAGTGGTGTATTGTTCATTCATGTTAACTACTGCAATGCATTAACAAATTTAACTTAACTTAAATTTAGTGTTACCGCATCATTACATTAGTCATAATTTGGAAAACGAAACGTGACCAAATAGCATTTAAGCCGAGACGTTAGGCTGGTACGCTCAGTTTACCAGGACACAATGCGCTGTTGTGTACAGTGGAACTGACTTGTGCCCACAGCTCATCCATATTTCAGTCTCTCTGTCAAAACCATGTCTCAACGGGGCTGTTGGGCTGTGGTTTCAGACCTGTTACCTCCACCACAGTCAGCAGTCCAAGTCCATTGAAAGGGCAGGGAGGCTTGTAAAGGGAATCTTCTTAACATGATTTTTAATCTTCTCAGCTTGTCTAATTAATTAGTGAAATGGAGCCATTTTCTTTAATCTGAATGTGACTTTATGCAGATCAGTGGCCTATGTCTTTCCACTGGCTCCTGCAGAAGCTACTAATTATTTTAATGGGTGACGGACTGATCAGTGAGATAAAAGGTTGTAGATGTATGTTTTAATGAATCTGCAAGCTTCTGTAATGCTGCTTCATCTGGACTTGAACCAAAATGGCACTCGCTGGTCAGATCCAGGAGAGCTTGTTGTCTGGTTAATATGGATACAAGCTCATGGAGAGCTCAGATTTGTGACGTTCGACTGCATTTGGCTCAGAGGGCTGCGTAATTACAGATGCTTCATACGCAGAACATGAGAAAAGAGTGCAGCAGAAATGCATCAATATAGCAGGAGGCATAAACACAGGACGGGCCTTTTCCAGGTCACTCACAGACCTGGAGGGGGAAAACTGTCTTTCTTCTGCATTTTCCCCCTGTCTTTCTTCCTTTACTCTGTCTGTCTTTCTCTCTCTCTTCTTCTTGCCGGGGGGCAAAGTCAGGCATCGACAGGATTCAGTCAGAGAGGATTTGGATCGCTGTTCCCACGGAAACAAGTGAGATGTCGCTGCCATGACAACAGGCATCGTTCTCAGCCATGGAGTGCACAGGCCCGCTAGTCTTCCATTAGCTACAAATGTGTTTTTAACGCAAGCACGCACACCCCCCATCTCCATTTCTCACACAATCTCTCTCTGCATCATAAAGCAAAGGCTCATACTACCACAATGACATGGGAATTGAGCTGCAATTAGAATAATTGAAACAGTGTTCAGAACAAAACAGTCCGTTGTGACAGATATGGATCAATGCTGTGAGCCGAAGGATATCTTGTTTTAATTTATATTTAGCTATGTTTGTTATGTACTGCATGTGGCTGCTGAATCATTACGGCAATGTGTCACCTTGTTTTCAACAAGTTAAATAGACTTTTAACTCTATTTGTGCCTCTGAAGCTCATTGGTGCATAATTTTGACAGCAGTGTCCCTACACCTATCAAAAGCATGACAGCTATATGAGTTGACTTGCAGGGAGAGAATATTCGTCATTACATGAGTACAGTACAGGTCACTAGAAATTGTAATGCTCAGGCCATATAACGACTGTAGGAATGTAAATCTCACCTCTCAATAAAAAGAAATCGTGGGTTCAATAGTTAAACTCTATCGGAAGCATTTGTAGTGTAATGTTGACGTTACTACAAATATAATTATTGACTCGTTTAAAAAATCTAAAATATAAGCAGAAATGTGAAGCTTATAATTTTATATGAGCATTTACATTAATATTGCTTCTGATAAAGGCACAATATGTACAATTTTGTGTACTTATATGTGTACTTAAATTATCCCAAATGTTTCCAAGAATGATTAAATCCAGAGAGATAAGCTATTTTAACCAGGACACGGACTGTGTCCGTGCATCTCCTATCAATGACATCATTACCTATGTCACCCTCATTTTCCGACCATAAGACCACACCAAAGACGCTTTAATATATGATGTGTTTTATTAGACAGGTAAGCAACTGTTTGGATACATTCATCGACAGAAAATTAATCACTGTTATATAGCTCAACACAGTTAGTCTTATTGTTTAAAACTAGTTTTCTTGATTTACAGTGAGTACCATGTTTTACCATGCCTAATATTGATCTTACTGCAGTGTGCAACAAGTGTCTCATAGTAGCATTATAACTTAACTTTCAACACACTTTCAACACACTCAAATGTATCTAATATGATAAAACAGTGCTGCGTTACCCCACATATGCATGACCGGAAGAAACAGAAGCGGTTGTCTAATAAAAAGTCATAATAATAAAAATAATAATAAAAGCTCCACTGCTCTCGAGCCGCGTGTCATGCTTGTCTCTAGCATTCGCTCCAGTGGCCTTGTTCCGCTCCAAAGGCTTTCAGCCCCACCCTGCTTCATACTACAGTAACATTAACAAATCTTTAATACATAAGCACATCCATGAACATGATTTCTGCCCGAGTCCCGTTGGATTCTTTTCCACTGGCTGTAGAGGTGAAGACAACAATTCCCATGATTCCGCGAAATCAGACATCATCAAGCTACGCCTTTGTTTTAAATAAGCAACCTCTAGTGGCGACAATTACATATTTAAGCCTTTTTTTGTATTATTTCACTTTCTGTAGTAAAGATGTTTTAAAAAAAACACTAAGCATGAAGGTCCATCCCTAAACCCAACCCTAAGTGGGGCATAAGCAGATTATATGAATTTGCTAAACCATAAAATTGTTACAAATTGCCTTGAGAGTGTTGGTTTGTTTACTCTAAATAATAATAATAAAAAAAAGTTTTAGCATGATTTAAGAGAAAGTAGCTCAATTTATGAATTACGAATTAATGTTTGGCATTGTGATGGAAATTACAATGTTGATATGTTTGGTCTTGGCGGAATAGATCTTCTACACTGCTGCTATTGGTTATTGCTGCTGCTGCAGAGCAAGTACGGGACTTTCTGCTCCTGTACAATACAGCGTACATGAATTACATGTAGCTGATCTATACAGGTGGAGCTGGGGAAGGTAGAGGGTTCCATAAAGCGTACTGCACTGCTAAGGCAAATGCTGACCAAGTATTTGAAGGTTGAGCAGCAAGCTCATTGGCTACTGATACAGCAAGAACCAATCAGCTGTGCCCTATAGAGAATGATGTGATTGCAAGCAGATTGAGTTAAGGACTTATCAGCCTGTGCCATCTAGAGTTTCATGACAGAACTTTGTATTTCTTGTCATTTTTACTGCCGTTTGATTCATGAAACTCAATAAAATAACTGTCTACAGCAAAAACTGTAAAAAAAAAAAAGAAAAAAAAAAAAGATGGACAATGTACCTTCACTCTCTTCCATTGTAGAAAAGTGAAGCCACCAAAGTCCAAATATGGCGCTGACATCTTGGAGCCAGAGTCTGCGTAGTAGTGAGTGTGAAGTGGAGCCAAGGTATCAAGGCCCTGTGCACACTCCCACAGAATCAGTTAGTAAAGTTTACTGCAGAACAACTCATTATGTCTGTGTGAAATAAACAGTTATGGAAATGTAGAAATTAAAGTTGAAGCTCCAATCTCCTCCCGAAAAAAGTCTGGTGCCTCAGTGATTACTTCGCTCAGAAAAGCTTCAATCACAGCTGTCAAACACTTGAACTTACATCAACGTGATAAAAAACTACCTAAAATCTTTTCACATTTTTAAAGTGTAATTTGATGTGTAATTTCTTGTTTAGTTTGTCTCATGTCCCATTCGATTACATGGGGAGAGTAGGGTTTATGACCAATACTACATCCAGCCACCTGGGGGACAATCCAAACATTTTGACTTGTGTGGCACACTTGGTCTACAGGTGTTAACAAAATGGCAGCCAACTGAACAGACTTGCCTTAAAGAGACTTTAACAGCAAGTTATATTACGTTAATCTGACATATGGGACTGTGAGTAGTGTGAAGACGATTCAGGGTCCCAGTCAGCAATAGAAGTTCCTGCTCTACAGATCAGGAACGGGTTACGCACCACGCTGTGTGAGAACGGGTGTCCGGCCTGTCCATCCTTATTGAGGTTAGTCAGAGACGAGGACAGGGAGGGGAAGAGAAAGAAGTCTGTCCTCGCCGTGACGTTCCTGTGCTCCGATGCTAGTTGCTCGCTCCACAAACCTGCTCCCCCTGATGCAGACTGACATTTATTGCAGTCTGCCCTTTGGGATTTGTCGTTTATTTTTTATGGTAGTTTCTCCTCCCTCCCTCTCTCCCTCTCCTTGACTCTGGTGCAGGGGAGAGTTTGAGCAGATCCGGAGTGAAGGCAGGGCGTTGGAAGTTTAGATTATTGATGTGGCTGTCAGGGGGAGTTTTCATCAAGCATCCCACCGACGAAGGGTGGGTTTGTGTGACCCCTGAGATGTCTAACACTCGCTGGATATCGTAACCTTTTTGTGAGGGGTGTGAGCGCTCATGTGTGATGGCCAGAGAGGAGGTTTGAGGCATTTTCAGCCTCTCTCTGACCCCTAAGTCCTAAATTAAGATACACCACGCCCCAATGCAGGGTTGAAGTCTAAACCCCTGCATACCTCAGCCATACTTGACCTCATATTCTAGACATAAAAGCATGTAGGTTACAATTGACATGCATAGCTGCTGAAAAAAAACCCCAAAAAACAAACAAAAAAAACCTATAGACGGAATGAGAGAGGATTGAGTTCATAGAGAAGACCATAAATTGTCAAGAACATGGGGAAACCTATGGGAGAACCCACCATGCACCTCCACCATGGAAAAATACTCCAAACAGCGGCAGTACTGGAATTTGAAGTACATTTAAACAGAATTTAAATGTTTAATCATTTAAAATAATATGGGCTAAATAAATCTCCCAGTTATTTTATCATTAATTAATTAATTAATTAATTAATTAACATATATATATATATATATATATATATATATATATATATATATATATATATATATATATATATATATATATATATATATCCAATTTTTCAAAAAATACACATTTATTTAATGAATTAATAAATATATTTTGCTATTTAATAATTATTTAATAAATAATTATTTAATTAATTACTTAATTTTAATAAATGGAATTTATATATATATATATATATATATATATATATATATATATATATATATATATATATATATATATATATATATATATATATATATATCTTAATCCACAAAGCTAATGTTTGCATTTAAACATGAGCTTTTAAATCAAAATGTTTTAAGAAGAGAAGTCTAGTCATTTAGTCATGTATGTCCAAACTTTTAACTGGCAATATATAACTCTCATTCACTGATTAAAGAGGAACCTTGTTTCATGTGAAACACAATTAAGAAAGTCAATGAATAAATCTATATATGCACTCAGCATATATGGGCTCCATTCCCATTGCGCCATAGCAGGGTTGACCTCATGCCATATGTTCTGAATTAATTGCAGGAGGATCACATATATATCATTAGAGGGCAGGCCGCACTGGACAACGGCCCGGGTTCAATCCTCACAGGGATATTGGGAGTGAGCAGAGAATCACTATGCTATTTAAGTTCAAGTTTTCCATGAAATTATGAGCCATCTCGTCGACAGTTTTACAATTGGAGGTAGCAGCCATGTTGAGAGAGTGAGCACTGAATCATGTCATACTTAAGTTAGCTGTCATCACCTCATCCTTGAATTTAAATCCGTACTTTACCGAGAATTAAGGACAAAAACCACACAGTGACTGAAGTAACAAAAGCTGCTTTTCCACCGTCGGACCGAACGTTCTTAGAATGTTAAGGAACAGTTCCAGTTGTGTTTTCACTTGAGCCTGGTACGGCACAGCATAATCTCGGCCCTGAATCCTCGGCACGGTTGGCTAACCGTGAATCCATGAAGTAACGACACAACTCAGATTTGGTCACTTGTCTGTTGCCTGGCTACCAGTTTCTCTGTAGCTGGCTAAGCACTTTTGAGCAACGTAAACACAAATTAATAATAAAATTAAAAGAAATATCTGATCATCCTCTGTTAACGCGGTCCCTATTTACATCTCATATCATCTGTAAACTCTTGCGGCTAAGCGGCTAAACTCTACAGTGACTCAGGTCATCTGCACCTCAAAGAGAGACAATTGTCAGATACTGCTTTAGCTGCCTTTCACAGTGTGAGATCATGATAATAATCACAATACTTTCTTAAACTAAGAAAAGTTTGAATCATTTAAAATTATTCTGAGCTGTGATCTGGTTATTAAAGGGATAGTTCACCCCAAAATGAAAATTATCCCATAACTTACTCACTCCCAAGCCGTCCTAGGTGTATATGACTTTCTTCTTTCAGCCAAACACAATCAAAGTTATATTAAAAAATATCCTGCCTCTTCCAAGCTTTATAATGGGAGTGAATGGTACCTTAGATTTTGAAGCGCCATCATAAAAGTAATCCTTATGGCTCCAGGCCTTCTGAAGCGAAGAAGCGTATATAACACTTTATATTATTATAAAACGGCTGTATGCGAGTATAGTTCCAGCGAAAGAGTGTCGTACTGATTAACGCGGAAGCGCAGAAGATAGAGCAAGTTTAAGTTTATGTACTCCCTGGAGCTGTATGGATTACTTTTATTTATTTATTTATTGTGACTTTATGTGCGAACCACTCTCCTCATTGCCTCAGGCTGGATGTATGATTCTGATGGCCGAAGCAGTGCTGTCAATATCTCAGTCAAGCAGAACATCTGAATGGTATAGATATGACCGTTGATAGATTTTAAAGTAAACCTAAATAAAACTACTGACCCTGACTATTGTTGTGCCAATGCTTTAAACTGTGTCACTTAAAAGAGGGGCATAGAATATTTCAAAAGTAAGTTTAAAGGGTTAAAAGGGCACATATATGTCTCTGGTGAGGCAAATATGGTGGTGTTAAAAGCACATGCTCACATTCCCCCGTTCCCATGTGCATTCCCTAACATAACCACCCAGTGCTTTCTTTGCTGTCCATGTTTCCTGTCTTTCTGGGTTTGGTTTCTATGGAATTAAGCATAATGGAAAACTGCTTGGAGGTATTGCTGCCTGGAGCCGTCTCCCCCCTCCACGCGAACCAGTTCCCCGTCTCAACCTCCTCAACCGATCCCCCCACCCCCACCCCAAGATCTGCCATTCTAAATAAGCTTCTAAAATCTGTTCATTGCAGAAGAACTTCCACATATGTACACACCAGTCAAGCATCAGTATTATTGACAAGCAACATCTCTGTGATGACACTGTGGTATGCCAAGCAACCTCTGAATTCTCATTCCTGTTTTAAATCGAAATAATCAGCCGGGCTCCATCGCCATGCTTCAGCCGTTGCCATGGCCACCAGTGAACGTTCCCGGAGGTTGCCAGAGCAACTAATCAGGAGTCACATTGCATCCACCATCACCTGGCAAATTTTGACAGCGTCAGAGAGAGAGAGAGAGAGAGAGAGAGAGAGAGAGAGAGAGAGAGAGAGAGAGAGAGAGAGAGAGAGAGAGAGAGAGAGAGAGAGAGAGAGAGAGAGAGAGAGAGAGAGAGAAAATGAGAGAGAGAAAACGAGAGAGAAGGCGAAATGAAAGAGAATTAATGTGAGGGGGTCTAGAGACCGAAGCAATAAACAACTCCTGGAATATGAGTTCCATGCTCGCACATAGATTAATATGCACCTGCACTTGTTAACACAACAAGAAATGGATTAAAACCAAATGAATCATGAATTTACATGAATTCAGACAACCCATTGAAATCAAGTATATCAAGCATAATGATCACACATGGTTTTGGGCCATTTTAGCAGGGCAAATTAAACATTTATGAGGTATTTGTACATACTTTGTAGGCAGCAAGTTTTATGTGTTCCTAGCACAATGCCTGCTTCTTGTTGCCTAATTCTAAGTCAGAATAACATATAGTAGCATAACACATTGTTTAAAAGTTTGAGTTGCAAAAGCATTTTTTCCATGTTTTCCAAAGAAGCCTCTTCTGCTCACCAAGGCTGCATCTATTTGATTAAAGATACAGTAAACGTAATATAGATAAATATTATTACAGTTTAAAATAACTATGTTTTGAAACTTAAGGCATTCCCGTTAAGGCAAAGCTACATTTTCAGCATCATTACTTCAGTCTTTAGTGTCACATGATCCTTCAGAAATCACTCCAATATGATGATCTGCTCAAAAAACATTTATTATGATTATCAATGGACCCTTTTCACAGACTGTAATATCTGTATCTGTACTGGTCATCAGCATCGTAAATCCTGCAAAGTTTTCATAAAAAAATAAATAAAAAAAAAAGTTTATGTACATTTATAACACTTAACATTGCATTATTAGATTACCTTTGCATTAAATAAAAAAATAAATAAATAAAATAACACTGCTGTGAGCTTGTTTCTAATAGGCTACAGTGGTTGTGACGGTAAAATTAAATCTTTCTCTCTTTTGACTGCCGTTATCAATCTCTCTCTATTTTTCCCCTCTTTTTTGAAAGTCGTTAAAACACTATTTTGGAGTTTTCTTTTGCTATTTGAGCAAATGGGAACATAAAAAATATATATATTTAATGTAGTCTCTCAATCACCGTTATAGAAGTTTACCCAACTATGATGACTTCCGCTTCTGAGCAACCCAGAAACGTGAAAAGTGTCCATAATGAAAACAGTTGTGCAGCCAAATGTTTTGTGGAAACTGTGATAAAAAATAAACAAATAAATAAAAAAAGTATAAATCTTGTGTAACATTACAAATTTCTTTACTGTGACTTTTCATCAAATGCTGATTAAAAGTTTTTTTTATTTATTTATTTTTATAAAAGTTCTCACAGAGCACTCAGAGTTGGTAAATGGAAACTCAAGCATGCTTGCGTGATGTGCAAGAACCAGTTCACGCAGCACGTTTGAGCATCCACAAGAGCCAGTGAGGTTCATTCTCACGTCACGCAGCACGTTTGAGCATCCACAAGAGCCAGTGAGGTTCATTCTCACGTCACGCAGCACGTTTGAGCATCCACAAGAGCCAGTGAGGTTCATTCTCACGTCACGCAGCACGTTTGAGCATCCACAAGAGCCAGTGAGGTTCATTCTCACTTCACGCAGCACGTTTGAGCATCCACAAGAGCCAGTGAGGGAGCATCCACAAGAGCCAGTGAGGTTCATTCTTGCATGTCACGCAGCACGTTTGAGCCGCAGCAACAACCAATGAAGTTCATTCTCGCATGTCACACAGCACATTTGAGCCGCAGCAAGAACCAATAAGGTTCATTCTCGCATGTCACGCAGCACGCTTAAGCCTCCGCAAGAACCAATAAGGTTCATTCTCGCATGTCACGCAGCACATTTGAGCCGCAGCAAGAACCAATAAGGTTCATTCTCGCATGTCACGCAGCACGCTTAAGCCTCCGCAAGAACCAATAAGGTTCATTCTCGCATGTCACGCAGCACGCTTAAGCCTCTGCAAGAACCAATGAGGTTCATTCTTGCATGTCACGCAGCACGTTTGAGCATCCACAAGAGCCAGTGAGGTTCATTCTCACTTCACGCAGCACGTTTGAGCATCCACAAGAGCCAGTGAGGTTCATTCTCACTTCACGCAGCACGTTTGAGCATCCACAAGAGCCAGTGAGGTTCATTCTCACTTCACGCAGCACGTTTGAGCATCCACAAGAGCCAGTGAGGTTCATTCTCACGTCACGCAGCACGTTTGAGCATCCACAAGAGCCAGTGAGGTTCATTCTTGCATGTCACGCAGCACGTTTGAGCCGCAGCAACAACCAATGAAGTTCATTCTCGCATGTCACACAGCACATTTGAGCCGCAGCAAGAACCAATAAGGTTCATTCTCGCATGTCACGCAGCACGCTTAAGCCTCCGCAAGAACCAATAAGGTTCATTCTCGCATGTCACGCAGCACACTTAAGCCTCCGCAAGAACCAATGAGGTTCATTCTTGCATGTCACGCAGCACGTTTGAGCATCCACAAGAGCCAGTGAGGTTCATTCTCATGTCACGCAGCACGTTTGAGCATCCACAAGAGCCAGTGAGGTTCATTCTCACTTCACGCAGCACGTTTGAGCATCCACAAGAGCCAGTGAGGTTCATTCTCACATCACGCAGCATGTTTGAGCATCCACAAGAGCCAGTGAGGTTCATTTTCACTTCATGCAGCACGTTTGAGCATCCACAAGAGCCAGTGAGGGAGCATCCACAAGAGCCAGTGAGGTTCATTCTTGCATGTCACGCAGCACGTTTGAGCATCCACAAGAGCCAGTGAGGTTCATTCTTGCATGTCACGCAGCACGTTTGAGCATCCACAAGAGCCAGTGAGGTTCATTCTTGCATGTCACGCAGCACGTTTGAGCATCCACAAGAGCCAGTGAGGTTCATTCTCACTTCACGCAGCACGTTTGAGCATCCACAAGAGCCAGTGAGGTTCATTCTCACTTCACGCAGCACGTTTGAGCATCCACAAGAGCCAGTGAGGTTCATTCTCACTTCACGCAGCACGCGTTTGAGCATCCACAAGAGCCAGTGAGGTTCATTCTCACGTCACGCAGCACGTTTGAGCATCCACAAGAGCCAGTGAGGTTCATTCTTGCATGTCACGCAGCACGTTTGAGCCGCAGCAACAACCAATGAAGTTCATTCTCGCATGTCACACAGCACATTTGAACCGCAGCAAGAACCAATAAGGTTCATTCTCGCATGTCACGCAGCACGCTTAAGCCTCTGCAAGAACCAATGAGGTTCATTCTTGCATGTCACGCAGCACGCTTGAGCCTCTGCAAGAACCAATGAGGTTCATTCTCACGTCACGCAGCACGTTTGAGCCTCCACAAGAACCAATGAGTTTCATTCTCGCATGTCACGCAGCACGTTTGAGCCTTCACAAGAATCAATGAGGTTAATTCTCACGTCACGCAGCATGTTTGAGCATCCACAAGAGCCAGTGAGGTTCATTCTCGCATGTCACGCAGCACGCTTGAGCCTCTGCAAGAACCAATGAGGTTCATTCTCACGTCACGCAGCACGTTTGAGCCTCCACAAGAACCAATGAGTTTCATTCTCGCATGTCACGCAGCACGTTTGAGCCTTCACAAGAATCAATGAGGTTAATTCTCACGTCACGCAGCACGTTTGAGCATCCACAAGAACCAATGAGGTTCATTCTCGCATGTCACGCAGCACATTTGAGCCTTCACAAGAATCAATGAGGTTAATTCTCACGTCACGCAGCACGTTTGAGCCTCCACAAGAACCAATGAGTTTCATTCTCGCATTTCACGCAGCACGTTTGAGCCTTCACAAGAATCAATGAGGTTAATTCTCACGTCACGCAGCACGTTTGAGCATCCACAAGAACCAATGAGGTTCATTCTCGCATGTCACGCAGCACGTTTGAGCCTTCACAAGAATCAATGAGGTTAATTCTCACGTCACGCAGCACGTTTGAGCATCCACAAGAGCCAGTGAGGTTCATTCTCGCATGTCACGCAGCACGTTTGAGCCTCCGTAAGAACCAATGAGGTTTATTCTCGCATGTCACGCAGCACGCTTAAGCCTCCGCAAGAACAAATGAGGTTCATTCTCACGTCACGCAGCACGTTTGAGTCTCCGCAAGAACCAATGAGGTTCATTCTCACGTCACGCAGCACATTTGAGCCTCCACAAGAACCAATGAAGTTCATTCTCGCATGTCACGCAGCACGCTTGAGCCTCCGCAAGAACCAATGAGGTTTTTTCTCACAGCGATGAAGCATTTCTGGACACCCCTTTATACACACACACTCCAGCGTTCATCCCTCTGTCCTCATGCAGTGATATGGACAGAGAATAAACAATGTAACACAGCTGTGGTTAGAAACACTGAGCACAGCCTGATGTCATTCCCTCACCAACAGATGACAGAATCGCCCTACGTCTTCATATATTTCTTCTCTGTCTCTTGCTCTTTCTGTGGGCTCAGTGTAGTCAAGCTCCCCACACATCTAATTAGACTATTACTGGCTTGATGCTCAGTTCTTCTCTGCCACTGGTAAACAAGTCATGGTGACAGTCTGTGTGTTTGTCTGCGTTTTAACATTTGATGAGTGCTATTAATGGTGTCCATGCCTTATTAATAATGACAGGTTGTTATAGAAATGGTGACACTTGCATCAGCGCGAAGAAAGATGGATTGAGAAACAGATGAAATGAGCTGCAGGAAGAAGGGAAACAAACGTGAGAGAGTGAGAGCCGAGGCTGAGCTGCCATTTTGTGCGAGCTTCTCATCAAAAGAAACGCCACTCAAAGCGCAGCAGAGCGCTGAGAAGAAGAAAGCAAGAGGGGAAACAGAGTTTCCATGGTGACGGCATCGACTTTCATTTCACGCCTTCGCCTCGAGAACCGATCTCACCTGCGCCACACGAGAACATACAAATACAAAGAGCATTCACGCAGTCATACATGTTAAACACATGAGCCCTGCTCCAAAACGTAGTGAGTTGGACAAACTTGACAGCATCATTGAAGACTCAAATTGTAGTTCATTCATCTTTTTAGTCAAATTTTTCAAAAATTGCTCTATGCTCTTTTTAGTAAAAATTTAAAGCAGCGTTGTATGTCTGGAAGAAGGCAATCCCAGAATGCATTGCAACAAGTTCTTTTAAGAAATGCATCTAAGACGGTGTATGGAATTGATATAAACACTGATATGAAATCATTCACTACTGAAAAGTATCGATACTTAATACTTGTGTTTGCTATGCATGTGTCATGCTAGCCACAATAGTGTTGTTAGTTTAGCAAACATGCTAACATCAAACTCAGTTGGAAGCAATTTCTTAAACGAGGTGAATTATTTTTGTTGCAAACATGCTATTCATGCAGACCCTGCTTCAAAATAGGGTTATTATAGCTAAAACTAAAACGATTAAAGTAAAAAAAAAATGTTGGTAACACTTTATAATAACGTTCAGTTATAATCTTAGTCTGATTTGTGATGGTTTTTTTGAGCAAGGGATCATTTCAAATCAGTCACTTTCAGTTTGGATTCTGCCTTAGAAGGGATCTCCTTAAAAAATGTCTAATCAAATTGTGGGTGAATCTGGATCAAACCAAACAGCATTTGTCAGGATTTGCAGATCACATATACAGAAACAAATATAGAGATATGATATAACAATAATACAGAGAAACAATCAAGAATACTAATCCTTTCGCAGGCCTCAACATCAGAAATGATGGCAATTTGGTACGAGGAACTGCAGAAAGATGTACCTATTTGTGGGTTATATTGCCGCCAACCCAGCCATTGGCCCCCGACACATGTCCTGTTCAGACAGGGACCCAAAACACCCAGTCTCCCTCTCTCCTCAGCTTTTCCTCCCTCTACCCCTGTCCTATATTTCATGTTTAATCTGGCCAAAGAGAAATGATTTCTTGTCCTACTACCCAGTAATCTTGTCAAGGCAGATGGTGCCTGTGTGACCCAGATTAGCAGAGGAACGTTCCTCTCATTCCTACGAGCTCCAGACTGGCATCGCCATGAGGGTCTGGTACAACCAGAAGGGCCAACAGGTTGAAGCTTTGAGAGACGTTTAACAAGGGACAGCGCATTTTTGCTCCTCTTAAACGACCCGAGAGAAAAGCCGAAGAGCAAGGGCCGATATAATCAAATATGAACACAACCACACACAGATGGATCTTGCGGAGTGGGGAGTTGCATAATAAATGAAGCGTGGTGTTGTAATTGGGAGTATATTTAGCTGTGGTGTGGGCTATGTGTTTGTGTTGGAGGGTGGGTGGCCCAGTTCCTTCTGTGCTCTTTACAATGGCAGAAAGTCCATTATCTTGTATATTGTACACTGCCCAGACTGAGCGATATGGACACACAGGATGAGCGTAATTGTTTTATTTTATTACTCTCCAGGGATAGATTGAGGTAGGAGTGGTTGTGTGTAAGACTGATAGAGAGATAGACAGGGAGAATGTGTGTGAGAGGGTGATAGACAGTGTAGATAACAAATGACAGAGGTATTATGCTTCAATCTGATGCCTGTTAGACAGAAACAATTAATCTTTCAATCAGTCACCCATGAATTGTTAATGAGTCAGTCCATTCCACAGAGTGTCAGGAGCCTGTGTCCACCTTTGACGGCCTGAATCATTCTCCACATCACTGGTCCTCAGGAAATGGTGTCATTTGTGCCCATGACTCACTTCTGTATGCCATTGACAAGATAGTGAACTTAGTTACATCACGGGATGTTTCTCTAAGGGGCCGTTCACACAGAACATGTTTTTCCATTATGAGTGCTAGAAGGACGTGTTTGACCGTTGCACTCGTGCCTCGCATTTTTTGCAGCGTCTCGCTGCAAACACATTTGTTTTCAACAGAATAGCAGCCATTTTTGTCCCCTTTTGTCACTATTACATTTTAATAGGTTATAGATATTACTATTGATATTTTAAAATTAACTAAATAAAAATAAATAAATAAATAAATAACCCACTAGCTAAATAATTAAATAAATAAAGTTTATTTATAATGATTTATTTATAAGGTTTCCGAGCAGAACATTGCCCAAAGCATCACACTGCCTCTGCTGGCTTGTCTTCTTCCCATAGTGGACAGCATGGGCAGGCACCCTGACTGGTCTGCGATTATGCAGCCCCATATTCAACAAACTGCGATGCACTGTGTATTCTGACACCTTTCTATCAGAACCAGCATTAACTTCACCAGGGGCGGCGTTTACGTATGGCAGAGTATGGCAGTTGCCATACCCTGGCATTCAGACAAGCGGGGAAAATAAACAGCTCACAATGCTGCTTGTTAGTTCTGTTGCAGCTTTGAAAAGCAAATTCAAGATTCAAGAGAGTTTTATTTGTCACATACACAGTTATATACAGAATATACAACCGGCAGTGAAATGTAAACAGGTCCGCTCCATGGACAGTGCAAATTCACAGTTAAAAACACAAGGAGGAAATTATAATAGAAATAGAATAAAAAAACTATATATATATATATATATATATATATATATATATATATATATATATATATATATATATATATATATGTGTAGAATTATAAATAAATCAAGTCAAGTAGAATTTGTTTTTAAATAAAAATAAATAAAGAAGTGGAATAAAATAAGTGAAATAAACTGTGCAGTGAAAAACTGTAGACTTATAAATATGTGGTTAACAGAAATGTACAAAGAGTATAATGTGCAAACAGGTTTATAACAGGTTGTTACACAGTAACAACGAGAACAGAAAGTGCAGTGCAATGACAGTATGTCGATGTTTATCCTGAAGTGAAGTCACGTGACGTTAAGTTCAGGAGTCTGATGGCCTGGGGGAAGAAGCTCCTCCTGAGTCTCTCAGTTTTGGCCATCAGGCTTCGGAAGCGCTTACCAGATGGCAGCAGCATGAAAGGAGGGTTTGCAGGGTGATTAGAGTCCTTGATGATCTTAGTAGCTCTACCTTTGCAGCGTTTGGTGTAGACGTCCTGCAGAGACGGGAGATACGCTCGGATAAGCGCACAACTCTTTGCAGGGCTTTGCAGTCATGACTGGTGCTGTTCCCATACCACGCTGTGATGCACTGAGTTAATACACTTTCTATCGCCCATAAATAGAACGTTTTCAGGATAGCTGGTGAAACCCTGAATTTCCTCAGCTGGCGCAGGTGGTACAGTCTTTGCCTGGCTTTTTTCACCTGTGTCTGAATGTGAGCAGTCCAGGTCAGGTCCTCGGAGATGTTTACACCCAGGTACTTGAAGCTGCTCACTCTCTCTACTGGTGACCCGCTGATCATGAGAGGGGATTTAAACAGCCTCCGTGTCCTAACCAGACGTGATCAGAGACGCAATGCAACAAGATTTTCTGCGGCAAACCAGACTCGACCTGAGATCAATCAATCAAAGATCACAGCCAATCAGAAGAGCGTGTGGGTCTCTCTGCAAGCGCACTGACTCCTTTCACAACTAAATGGATAAGTACAATACCGAATTCCCAAATATTACACCATTTTAGCATGATTAAAAATACATACTGAGTGACTGAAACATTTTATTTATTTTTTTTATCATAGAATACACTTATTTGTTCACCTTGAGTTGACTGTTCAAACATAGCCTCAAGATCTGAGGTGAATTATTGCTTTCAGTAAGGCTGTCTATAAAGGTCACAAAAAATTATATCAAACTCACTTTAAATTCCCATAAAGCACATAATCTGCACCCGTCATACTTTGTATGTTGGTCCAACCACAACAGCACAGAAAAAAAAAAAGTTTGTAAAACAGAATCGTTGTGAATCGCCATTGTGGCTGGTTAGTACAAAAAACAAAAACAAACAAACAAAAAAACGTAACAAAAAATTAACATGGAAAAGATTATTTTTCTCACGTGTTGCTTTTGGTTAGGTCACAATGAAGGTGTATAGGGGCGTTTCAGTATTTGCATTGATTTTTTTTATTGTTGTTAAGTCTTGATAAGTTCTTTTAGTGGATTTTTGTCCGTATTTTGTTCAGATATAGGCTAATGTGATTATTTGGGAACGTTGCTGTTGTATGGCCAGAAGGACTCATGCCATACCCTAGGTTTTGTGAAACGCCACCACTGGACCACACGGGCCAGCCTTCGCTCCCCACGTGCATCAATGAGCCTTGGTCACCCATGACCCTGTCACCGGTTCACCACTGTTCCTTCCTTGGAGCACTTTTGACAGATACTGACCACTGCAGACCGGGAACACCCCACAAGAGCTGCAGTTTTGGAGATGCTCTGACCCAGTCGTCTAGCCATCACAATTTGGCCCTTATCAAACTCACTTAAATCCTTACGCTTGCCCATTTTTCCTGCTTCTAACACATCAACTTTGAGGACAAAATGTTCACTTGCTGCCCAATATATCCCACCCACTACCAGGTACCAGGTGAAGAGATAAGTTATTCACTTCACCTTCCCATGATAACCAAGTAAACCAGTGACCAAATAAATAAGCAAACATTAAATATGAGACTAAATAATTAAATAAATATTGCTGAAATGTTCAGGCACAAATGGCACCTTTCCTGAGCGTGTGTTTGTTTATTTGTTTGCTTGCTTAAAGCGGTGCACACAGACAATCAGGTAAATTTGTGTTCATACACTGGGTTCTGAATATATGAATGGGGCTTTACACAAACCTGTTACGCCATATTCCCCTAGAGTATCTCTCTCTCACACACCGACACACACAGTCACTGAGTCACTCTCTGACCTTTAGTAGATGCTTTACTGCAGAAATGCACATTTCTACTGCATTACCCCCAGGAGCTGCGCTGTGGCATCCTTCACTGTTGTGATTTTATCCTAGGTAACGGCTGTTCTATACTAATTGCTCTATATTATTTGGGGTAATTTAGCTGACCGAACTACTAGTATCATTCACATTCTCTTCCGTGATTCACTCTAGCTTTATTTCCCTTAAAATGTTCTCTTGGTCAATACTTGTCTTTTTTATTCAATCTTGTTTTTCACTTACTGTACTCATCCTGACTGAAGCTGCTCTTTGGTTTGCTCTGTTCTTCTCACTTTCATCACCTCTCTCTCTCTCTCTCTCTCTCTCTCTCTCTCTCTCTCTCTCTCTCTCTCTCTCTCTCTCTCTCTCTCTCTTCAATGTACCATGTCCTCATTCTTCATCTTTCCCCTGTGCACATCCTTCCTTCCTCCTTCACTTTCTGTTTCTCTGTGTATCTATAGAGAGTTTATGTGGTGTGTGTTTAACAGACATTGGGCCATGCGGGATGCCCTAATCACAGGGGTGCGTCTATCGCCTAATTACCATGATTTAGTGGCATGAGTGCCATACAGCATCAATCTCTGTGCCAGGCGGGCACACAGGCCTGGCAGTGCCAGCCAGCTCAGCTGCCCACGCCAGATCCACCCCCCGCCCCAGCACAACACAACTCAATATAACACCACACAACAAAACATGATACAGTACATCACATAGCACAAATCAATGCAAAAACACGGTTTTCTGTCCAGATACCATAATGAAAATAGTTTGCAAATTCATTGACGTATACTATTATTTTATAAGCACTTATTTTATGAAATTCCTTTAATCTAAAGGGCATGAGACTTTACAACTTTTCCTACTCTTTCTATACATCATACTTCAGTGTAATAAAACGGCTAAAATTTGTTGAAAAAATATTTTACTCACAAATTGCCAATCTAGACAATGTAGACAATTACAGTAGTTTTTCTATATTCTCAATGAATATTAATGAATATTAGCTGGCTATTTAAAATGATTAGAAATTAATCGGGTAGTGTAGTGTAGAATCTATTGTTCATGCACACTCTAGTATACAAACAATATATATATGGTGACTGTGGGGGCCATTTTAGTACAGTGAACACATGGATCCATGTTCTCATTCTGTTTACGCCAAATTCTGACTCTACCATCTGAATGTCTCAACAGAAATCGAGACTCATCAGACCAGGCAACATTGTTCCAGTCTTCAACTGTCCAATTTTGGTGAGCTTGTGCAAATTGTAGCCTCTTTTTCCTATTTGTAGTGGAGATGAGTGGTACCCAGTGGGATCTTCTGCTGTTGTAGCCTATACGCCTCAAGGTTGTGCGTGTTGTGGCTTCACAAATGCTTTGCTGCATACCTCGGTTGTAACGAGTGGTTATTTCAGTCAAAGTTGCTCTTCTATCAGCTTGAATCAATCGGCCCATTCTCCTCTGACCTCTAGCATCAACAAGGCATTTTTTCGCCCACAGGACTGCCGCATACTGGATGTTTTTCCCTTTTCACACCATTCTTTGTAAACCCTAGAAATGGTTGTGCGTGAAAATACCAGTAACTGAGCAGATTGTGAAATACTCAGACTGGCCCGTCTGGCACCAACAACCATGCCACGCTCAAAATTGCTTAAATCACCTTTCTTTCCCATTCTGACATTCAGTTTGGAGTTCAGGAGATTGTCTTGACCAGGACCACACCCCTAAATGCATTGAAGCAACTGCCATGTGATTGGTTGATTAGATAATTGCATTAATGAGAAATTGAACAGGTGTTCTAATAATCCTTTAGGTGAGTGTGTGTATATATATATATATATATATATATATATATATATATATATATATATATATATATATATATACACATACTGTATACATAAATGCAGCCATGCATGGTGAGCTTAAGAGATGTCTTTCAAAAACATAAAATAATTGTAATGTTTACAAACTTTTGACTTTTGTATCTGTCAAAAGTTTGGAAACATAATTTTGTTTTCACGTTTTTGAAAGAAGTCTTTATGCTCACCAAGGCTGCATTTAATACATCAAAAATACAGTAAAAACAAAATATTGGGAAATATTATTTATTAATATTATCTATATTAATATATTTTAAAATGTAATTTATTCCTGTCATGTGAAAGCTGAATTTTCAGCATCATTACTCTAGTCTTCAGTCACATGATCCTTCAGAAATCATTCTAATATGCTGATTTTCTGCTCAGGTAACATTTCTTATTATTTTTATTATCAATGTTGAAAACAGTTGTGCTGGTTAACATTTTTTCATAGAAAAGTTTTTCCAAACCACATGTAACCACGTTTAAACATTTAATTTTTGGACCCTCTTATTTGTCATTAACCCACAACACAATGAATCACAGCACAACATAAAACAGCAAAGAATAATACAACACAGTTCAACACAACACTAGAAAAAAAGTGTGTGTGGGGAAATTGAATCGAGCAACAACAGCATCGAGCAATCAAATGCAGTAAATGCAGTTAGGGGTTGAGGAGGGAGAAGACGAAAAAAAAACAACAGAGACAGAGCAGCAATTTGAGAGACACAGTAGGGACACCAGAAAGCAGGAAGGAATATAGAGAAGAAAAGAGAGAGAAGCAGAGAGAATGGTGTGAAAGGACAGGCAGAGAGAGCTAGCATGCGAGGTGTAGAGTAGATGAAAGAGTGTAGCTGGAAGGCGAGATGAGTCCTACACCCTGACCTGTAATTGATCGGGGAGGCTCAGGACCCTACACAGCTTTAACCCAGTAATTACAACACACAGCTATACAGTAAGCCCTATACAGCACAGGCAGAGGAAGGAGGCTTGACACGATTAAGGAAATTCCCAACTGCACTGAAAAAACGATAAAAACCCCCTATAAAGCAGAATCGATGTCGCAGAAAAGTGGACATCTGAAATTTCAAGGTTTCCTATTGTATGTGCTAGAAAAATATTTCATTTCATAGCTCAGAGCTCTCTTACATTCATTCATTATGGGCAACACCCTGAAGGCCACACTCAGTTATTGTGTCTAGCCTGGCCATATAAAAAAAAAAAACAGAAAAGAAATGTCTGACAGCATTATACACAGCCAAATAGAAATTAAACCGCTGGATTTAGAGTATCAATTCACATTACTTGCAAAACAAGCAACCTTACGCCAACCGAACAAAGTCCTGAGTGAGAATTAAAGACTACTTGGCCAGGCAGCGGCTCTCCATTTGGATAATTAGGACATTGCTTTGAGCCTGCAGCATTACTGTAGAACAATTTCTTCTCTCATTCTCCGGGCCTCCATTCTTGAAAAACAAAGTATTTAGAAAAGATCGTTTTTTTTTTTTATTTGTTTGTTTTTTATGTTGGCTTGTTTGGGAAATTTAACAAGATTAAACTAGGGCATGTCAGATGGTTTAATGCTAACATGCCTTTGCTCTATAAAATGGCTTGTTTTTTTTGTTTGATTCTGTACTAATTTCTAAGTGATTATTTTTGCTTAAATAGAAGCAGTGACCAGAATATCTCAAAGCACTTTTCTGTCAGCAGGCCAAAACGGTTACATTGCTGAATAGCGTCGTTCTATTTCGATCCATACTTGTTGACGTGGTTCTGTTTTTTGTTTTTGCTATGAATCCAGCATTAGTATGTACGTGACAATTTTTCACATTTCTCAGAAGTCATCAAAGTTGGGTAAACTTCTATAGTGGTGAACAGGAGACATTTTTGTGTCATTTTCTTTATTAGCAAAATAAAAAATCCACAGTAGTGTTTCCACAACCTTCCAAAAGAGGAAAGAGAGAAAGAGAACGAGAGAGATTGATTACATTAGTGAGAAGAGAGAAAGATGTCAAATTTACCATTACTACCTCAGTATTAGAAACAAGCTCACAGCAGTTAACTTTTTTTGCAATTGGATGCAAGGTAATGCAAAGTGCAACAGTCTCCTTTTTTAGCAGCACTGGTTCTGGAAGTATTTTATTTATTTTTTTATTCATTTTAGATTTATTTTAAAATAGTCTATATTAAAGAGTTATAAACCATGAACCAAGACAATCGGTTTTGAGGTGAATCACAACACTGCAAACTTTGATTTGAAGCAAAAAAAAAAAAAAAAATTTTGAAAAGCAGAAAAAAAGACAAAAGGTACAAGTGTGCATAAGGTGTACAAAAGGTACATACAACTGTGTACTTAAAGGAATACTTCACCTAAAAATGAAAATTACCCCATGATTTACTCACCCTCAAGCCATCCTAGGTGTATATGACATTTTTTAATATAACTCAGATTCATACAATCGGAGATATAATAAAAAAATGTCCTGGCATTTTAAAAGTAATCCACACAGCTCCGGGGGTTAATAAAGGCCTTCTGAAGCGAATCGATGCGTTTGTGTAAGAAAAATATCCATACTTAACTTCCACCAGACCGCTTCCGTATTCAACTTACGGAAAAAGTGTAACTGATGCGAGGAATGACTACAATCCCATGAAGCATTGCGAACAGTATAATCGAATTAAAAACAATGGAGAAATATAAAACTACAAATTTACGAACATTGCTTATAAGTGTAAACTATTTTAAGTTTATTGCAAAATATATACACACAAACATTTAAGTATTTTGTGAGTGTAAGGAGATCAACTCCATGGTGGGCGGAGCTAAATAGCTATTTTGGAGCGTGTTGTATTTTTTGACTCTCTGAATGGTGTAATTTTATAATGTAGTGTACTGTAGTTCCCTTTCAAGGGAACTTGCGCTGCGTCACCGCAATGGGAATGCCTCTGCGTGATTGTGTCGTGAAGCACGTGTGTAATCAGTCCAATGGAGAGGGACTATTTTTGTTTTCATATAACAAGTTTGCAACACTTACTGACACACTAAAAGAGAGACACTATGGCGAGAGTGTGTTTCTCCTTGCTCTCGTTACTTCTCGAGTGGGGATACACATTTGATGTGCGGTGTTTGTTTAGGAGAACAGCATGCTCAGTCGGTTCTTGAGGGGGTCGGCCGCGAGCATTGAGGCTTTGCCTCTGAGAGTGCTGCGTTCTCCGCAGCTCGGGCTCTGATGTTGCTGAGGCGTGGCGGCAGCTTATGTCGCGGGGTTCGCAAATGGTCGTCAGGGGGGTTAGAGACGGGCCAGCCCTTTCTCTGCCTTCACCTGGCAGGTCCAGTGCTGCTTCTCTGGGTTAGGGAGCCTGCGCTGCAGTTTCTCCCGCCCGGGGGTCGCGGCTTTGGTGCTGCAGTTGTTCAGCTCTGAGGAGGTGGATGTCTGTAGCATCGTTGCAGGGGTTGAAGACTCGCCACTTCAAACACCTGCTAGTGAGGAGCTCTTGGAGGTTTCCGAGCAGAGAAATATATATATAAAAAATAAAATAAAAAAAATAACAACAAAAAAGCAAGAGAAACTAGCAAAAAAAAAGCACCAGACCAGGAGCATGCCTCAGTTAAGGCAGGCTTAGAGCGCTTCCTGTGTGCTCTGCACGGGGCTTGCCGTTTTCACAGATCCCCACACTGAGGTGTCGAGATCGTGGAAGCAGCCCATGTCTTCACTGTGTTTAATCCCCACACTTCAGTATATTAAGAGAACACTTAAAAAATATGAAAAATATGTATATATACATACATACATACATAAATAATGCTAGAGAATGTACTCGGCAGCGGGCTAGGCCGTTGCATGCCTGCACACTATGGCTTTCGTGCAGGCATATTAGGTTGCCCGACGTAAAATCTGGGAGAAAGCAGGGGATCAGAATGAGCTCTGATCTTCCACAGATTTAGCTCCGGGCAGTAAAAGCAAAGTTCAAGCCTGTAGCCTCAGGTCCCCTTTCCTCTGCTGCTGTGCGGGAGCAGCGGACGCTGAGTACGAGCTCCTGACACCGGGCGCAGCAAATTCAGAGCATCGCCACTCGCACTCCCCCTCAGTAAGGGTGGGGTGGTGGGCGGCGCCCTCGGGTGCAATCTTCCTGGGGTAAGACAGATCTGATGACCGTCATTATCTCAAGGAAGGCTGCGTCTAAAAAGCCCTGACGCCTTAGTGCCCAGGGCAGTGAGGGTAGCCTGGAAATGCTGGTGGTGTTTCAGGCTTGAAACACTTCCTGCCGTATCTCAGGGGCCGTCATGCGCTGGTGCTCTCAGACAGCTCATCGGTGGTCTCCTATGAACCATCAGGGGGGTCTGAGGTCTCATCTATTATACAAGCTGGCTTGTCAGATCCTCCTGTGGGCCCAGGGAAGCTGAACTCAGTCAGAGCAGTTTACATCCAGGGGCACCTGAATGTGGAAGCAGACATCCTGTCGAGGCAGGGGCTGAGGCCCGGGGAGTGGAGACTCCACACCGAGGTGGTGGAGCTCCTCTGGGAGAATTTTGGCAGGGCACAAGTGGACCTGTTCACTACACAAGAAAACACACATTGTCATCTGTGGTTCTCCCTAGTGCATCCAGCTCCTCTCGGACTGGACGCCATGGTACAGGAGTGGCCGAGGCTGCCCCTGTACACATTTCCCCTGATTGCTCTGCTTCCGGGAGTTCTAGAGAGAGTGCGCTGGGATGGGGCCCGTCTGCTGCTGGTAGCCCTGTTCTGGCTGGCCCGGGGCTTGGTTCATCGTGTCTCTCCTCGACGGCTCTCCACTGGAGATTCCACTCAGGAGGGACCTTCTCTCTCAGGCGGGCGGTGCCATCCTGCACCCTCGCCCAGAGCTGTGGAAACTGTTGGCTTGGCCTCTGAGAGGGCCCAGCTCATAAGTGCTGGTCTCTCAACTGAGGTTGTTGAGACCATTCTACACTCTAGAGCTCTCTCCACGAGGAAACTGTACGCTCTGAAACGGAGACTCTTCACCTTATGGTGCAGAGATCGCCTATGGGATCTAGTTAACTGCCCTGCGAGCACGGTGCTGGAGTTCCTGCAGAAGTTCTCCTCCGGGTTAGCTCCCTCCACATTTAAGGTGTACGTGGTGGCCTTAGCATTCTTACCACTCTCCTTTGTGTGGTGTTTCATTGGGACAACACCCTTTAGTTACTCGTCTCCTCCGTGGCACTCTGAGGTTGAGGGGGTCCGGTGTCTAAGCAGAGGATGAGCAAGTGTGTGGTCGAGGCCATCTCACTTGCTTATGAGGCGGCCGGACAGCCTTCTCCCTTGGCTGTTCGGGCCCATTCTACTAGGAGTATGGCTGCCTCTTAGGCTGTTTTGGCAGGGGCCTCCCTGCAAGATGTTTTTGATGCGGCAGGACGATCCTCTCCGCACACTTTCGTCAGGTTCTATGAGCTGACATCATGTAACTCCCGGGGCTGGGGTGCTCGCCTCTTAGACAATGTACAGGCGGGCATCCGGCTCATATGGGGGCGTGGGTATTCTCGTTCCCATTGCGGTGATGCAGCGCGAGTTCCCTTGAAAGGGAACGTCTCGGTTACGACTATAACCTTAGTTCCCTGAATAGGTTCCCTGCCATACTCCCCGCATGCCCGCAAGCGCCTTGCTTCATCCTTATTCCAGAAGCTGAAGGCATGTGTTTGCCGGTATGCTTTATAGTTTCCGGGTCTATGACGTCACCCGCCTATGACATTCCGTCTCTCCATTGGACTGATTACACACGTGCTTCACGACACAATCACACAGAGGCGTTCCCATTGTGGTGACGCAGCGTCTCGTTCCCTATTCAGGGAACTAAGGTTACAGTCATAACCAAAATGTTTTTCACCAGGAATTCCACAATTAATTAAAAAAAAAAAAAAAGCTGAAATAATGTGGGCTGATAGCTCCAGAATAAGCAAATAACAACCTCATAGCTCACAGTAGTTCTGTCTATAAAGGTTTATAAGTTATCATAAAATCTAAAATCAGTGGAGAAAATTAATTCCGAACCTAACTATTGCACTCTATATAACACAAAGTGTAGTGTTATAAAAGTACAGAAAATAAATTAAAGTATAGAAAATCCATTTAAAAAAAAACTTTAATAACTGCACTGTAAAACAATATTTAAAAAGTAAGTTACCTGGTTGCCTTAAAATTTTGAGTTCATTGAAATTAAAAATTTTAGTTAATACAATGAACATTTTTGAGAATTGACCAGTATTAAAAGATTTTGTAAGCATATTGCATAATTGTTTTATTTGTTATAATGCAGTGAAACATGCCAAATTGTGCATTTTCATGATTTATCACAACATTTTTTATTTTATTTATGTGGTTCAGATACAATAATATTTTGAGTTTCTATTTATTAAACCCATTTCCTTCATTGTATTAACTCAAATTTTAAATTTAAATGAACTCAACATTTTAAGGCAACCAGGTTACTTACCTTTTTAAGTTAAACCAACAATATATTTTACAGTGTGTGGAAACACGTCGTCACAGTCTGTCCACTGTTTTGAGTATATTTACCTGACATTAGCAACATGCTTAAAATCACTCAACACCTTAAGAACCGAACAGCATCATGCTAAAAGTTACTCAGAACTCATTAGCAATCGCGTAGAAACACTCTGAAAACCATTGAAGCACTTCCACATAGCAACGGCCTAATGTAGCTTTGTGGAGGCAGAAAGTGTGAAAATCTAGTTTCATTTAGTTGCATCTGTGGCACATCATTGGTTTCACTGTAGCTGTAGCACACATAGTTCAGATCTATTTTGTGTGTTACATCAGCCATCATCACATACTGAAACTCAGATAATAAGGTTTTGCTATTAACGGCAGAATAGAGGAATGTAATCCTGGAGGGGTTACATCCTCCCCCCCACACAGTGCTTGTTCTGGTGAAAATGGATGCTGGGTTATAGGTGGAAACTATGGGATCAGTTCATGCATTTCCTGAGGGTTTGACATTGTCTCATTTTACACCCTCACCATTCTCGGAGTCTCCATCATACACATGGCACACAACATGCACACGTGCTGTACAAACGCACATACACACACATTCCAAGCCAGCTTCCTTTAAAGTCTTTTCAAAGGAACTTGAAACATGAGTTTTGATGTACAGTGCGATGAAAAAAACGGCAGACCACATACCCGAGAGAGGGTGCTGAATGTGCGTTCGTATCTATGTGTATTCTAGTATGGCCGAAGCCGATTTTCTCTCTCTCTCCAAGATGAGAGACTGTTAATAATAGTCTGAAGTGTCTCAGTTTCAACATCAGAAATGTGGCTTAGTAACCTGATAAAGAATGACAGCAAAGAAAAAATAATTTGAAATAACCTGCAAGATTTGGAGCAAAAGCTTTTTGTCCTGCGCTAATTAGTGAGAGGAGATTCTAATAATACTCACATCCAGGCTCAGCATTTAATTACCATGAAAAAGAAATCTGGCTCAGTAGAATTCTAGGCATGTCATAGAACCAGGGGGGTTCGTTCCATACATCTTGGAATACTGATATGGCTAATGGGGAATGGTGGGATAGATTCCGCTCCCCGTGATTGGATAAGTGCAAGAGACGCATGGAATTTCCCAGGAAAGACAAAATTCACACCTCACAAGTCTCAAATGCTGAGCAACCCTCATATGTTTTCAGGAAGAAGACGTGGAAGGCAAAGTGGGGGATGGACAGATGTGACGGACAGGTTAGAGAACTAAAGATGGAAAGACAAAGAAGGGGGGAATCGATGGAACAGCAGCGGGGAAAGAGACAGAAACGGGGAGAGAGAGAGAGAGAGAGAGAGAGAGAGAGAGAGACAGGGAATGTGGGGGAGGAAAAAGATGGAGGTAAGGAGAGTGAAAGAAAGAGAGAGGGAAAACAGAGGGGGGAAACAGCGGTGGGAGGCTGGATGGGTGTTTCCATGGTGATACTTTTGTCCTTTTCTACGTGCAGAGAAACCATGGTGTTAACCATGTGAAGCTTTGCCTGTCTCTGTCTTTCTCTCTCTCTCTCTCTTTCTGTCTCGCTTGCTCTGTCTGTCTTTTTTCTCTTATTCTTCCTTTACTGAAGCAGAGGGTGAATTAATAAATGAGTAGAAAATGGGATAAATAAATAAAAGAGACACAATGCCCCTCCTTTCTCAAAATGCCAATTGTGACCTATATCTGTCTGATTTGTAGGCATTTCCTCCGACAGTTACTGTGATGCTCCATGTACATACCTACAAACACACATACACACACACACACACACACACACACACACACACACACACACACACACACACACACACACACACACACACACACACACACAGACACACGCACACACGGGATAGACAGACACAAAAGTGGTGCAGACATACAAAATACAATGTAAGCCAGTATCAGATTCTTGCTTTCCAATAGAGTCAGACCCCCATCCCCCCTTCCTCTTCCCAAACCCGAGCAGACGTGCTACACATCTTAACTAGCACACACGCATACTCACACATATACCCAGACACGCTATGGGTCTTCACCATAGCAGACTGGTAAAAGTGTGTGTAACAGGTAAAATGGGTCTGTCTCTGTGCACGTGTAAGCGTGTGTATGATGGACTTCAGAGCTATGAGCAAAAATAAAAATGATCAAGCTGAATCCACACAGACTGGTAAAATGCACACGAGGGTCTGTGCATGATATTTTGTGGCGACGCGTGACATGAATGAAGACAAGGAGACCAATTCCTAGGTGGCTGGAAAAAAAGGGTGGCGGCCGAGGGAAGAGACGGGAAGGGTTTTTGCGACAATGTCGCCAGCTGGTGTCCATTATGAGAAGTGTCCAGCCATTGAGTGAAAATACACTATATTGCCAAAAGTTTTGGGACAGCTGCCTTTACATGCAAATGAACAGACATCCCATTCTTAATCCATAGGGATTAATATGGAGTTGGCCCACCCTTTGCAGCTATAACAGCTTCAACTCTTCTGGGAAGGCTTTCCACAAGGTTTAGTAGTATGTTTAGAAGTGCATTTGTGAGGTCAGGTCAGGCACTGATGTTGGACGAGAAGGCCTGGCTCGCAGTCTCTGCTCTAATTCATCCAAAGGTGTTCCAACGGATTGAGGTCAGGACTATGTGCAGGCCAGTCAAGTTTCTCCACCCCAAACTCACTCATCCATGTCTTTATGGACCTTGCTTTGTGCACTGGTGTGCAGTCATGTAAGTCAAGGGGCCATCCCCAAACTGTTACCACAAAGTTGGGAGCATGAAATTGTCCAAAATGTCTTGGTATGCTGAAGCATTAAGAGTTCCTTTCACTGGAAATAAGGGGCCATGCCCAACCTCTGAAAAACAACAACCCCCCCCCCACCAAACTTTACACTTGGCACAATGCAGTCAGGCAGGTACCGTTATCCTGGCAACCGCCAAACCCAGACTCGTCCATCGGACTGCCAGACAGAGAAGCGTGACTGGTCACCCCAGAGAACACATCTCCACTGCTCTAGAGTCCAGTGGCGACGTGCTTTACACCACTGCATTTGACGCTTTGCATTCCACTTGGTCATGTAAGGCTAGGATGCAGCTGCATGGAGTTTGGTGGTCTGTAGCTATTGACTCTGTGCACCTTAGCATGTGCTGACTGCGCTCTGTGATTTTGCATGGCCTACAGTAAACTGCAGTTCATATTGTACAGTAGGGATCAAATGTCTAAGATTGAGTGTGGTTACACTTTATTTTAAGGTGTCCATGTTACAGTGTAATTATACATTTAAGTACTGCGTAATAACTACCTGCATGTACTAACTATAGGGTTAGGATTAGGATTTAGTCTAGGGTTAGTTGCATAATTTATAGTTATTAATACTACAGTAACTACATGCAATGTGTAACAAGGGCAATGTAAAATAAAGTTATTTGTTCATTAAAAAATTAAACTAAACATAAAATGTATACATTTAATAAAAAAATAAAAATAAAAATATTTCTATTATTATTTAAGAAATGATCAAAATGTTCTCCAGTGAATTTTCACTAGTGGTCTTATACTTCAGAACTCATTGTCATGCTCAAAAGTTTACATACCCATTGCAGAATCTGCAAAATGTTAATAATTTTAACAAGATAAGAGCGATCATTAAAAAAATGTATGTTATTTATTTAATACTGTCCTGAATAAGATGTTTACATATAGTCCACATGACTGAAAAATTGCTGAATTTATAACAATGGTCCTATTCAAAAGTTTACATACCCTTGATTCTTGATACTGTGTGTCGTCTCCTGGATGATTCACGGCTGTTTTTTTGTGTGTTTTTTTTGGGGTTTTTTTTGTGATGGTTGTTCACGAGTCCCTGGTTTGTCCTGAGCAGTTAAACTGCCAAATGTTCTTCAGAAAAATCCTTCAGATCCTGCAAATTCTTCAGTTTTCCAGCATCTTTTGCATATTTGAACACTTTTTCCAGCAGTTACTGGATACTTGCATGTTTCGGCCCTTAATGTATTGTGTTTCCTTCTGGAGCATCAGTGAATGTTTAAACCTTTTTTAATAGTTGTGTTTGAGTCCCTCAATTATCCTCAGTGTGAAGAGATGGATCTCAAAATCATACAGTCACTGCTGGAACATTAAAATATGCAAAAGATGCCTGAAAACTGAAGAATTTGCAGGACCTGAAGGATTTTCCTGAAGAACATTGGGCAGTTTAACTGCTCAGGGACTCGAGAACAACCGAGAGAGAGAAAAAAAAAAGAAAAAAGTAATGGCTCATCCCCGACACAGTATTAAGAATCTAAACTTTTGAACGGGCCCATTTTTATAACTTCAGCTTTTTCTATATGTAAACATCTTTTATGTAAAATATCTTATTCAGAACAGTACAAAATAAAAAAATAACATGCATTTTGTACGATCCCTCTTATTTTATTAAAATAATAAACATTTTGCAGGTTCTGCAAGAGGTACGTAAACTTTTGAGCAACTAATATATATATATATATATATATATATATATATATATATATATATATATATATATATATATATATATATATATATATATATATATATATCAATCTCTTTTTAAAATGTAAATTATTGAAATTCTCAATAGCCTTGCCATATCACTGTTCAACTGAGTCAGAACAAATGTTCCAGAAGGTAAAAAGCAGAAAAGCCTGCAAAGCACATAAATCTAACTTTTAAGAATACAAAAATAAATAAAATAAGTGTTGTCTAAAATAAGTAAATCAATTCTACTTCAACTTTATCCACCATAAAAACAGTAAAATCAAGTGTATGGCCTCCAGAGGGAGTAGCAGCATTATAGTTTGTGGATGCTGACTTCAACTCACAGAATTCACATTTACAGTGATTCATTATTGCTGATCTACTTAGAATTAAAACACATTATATATCCATTTAAAGAGAACAAATAATCTATTTTTAAAAAGTCCATTAAAACATGCAATTTCTCAAAGTTTGTTTTTGTGAATTGAGGGGACATTCCATAGGCGTAATGGTTTTTATACTGTACAAACCATACTTTCTATCCCCCTACACTACCCCTACCCCTACACCTACCCATCACAGGAAACTGCACATTTACTTTCTCCCAAAAAAAATCATTCTGTATGATTTATAAGCCTTTTGAAAAATGGGGACATGGGTAATGTCCTCATAAGTCACCCTCTCCTTGTAATACTTATGTCATAGGCTACCCATGTCATTATACACATTTGTGTCCACACACACAAACACACACACACACACACACACACGCACGCACACACACACACACGTGCACGCACGCACGCACACACACACACACACACACACACACACACAAACTCATGGGGCCTTTGGATATTTGTTATGGATGGAGTCAAAAAGATTGAGTACCACTGGCTTACTACATATAACAAGGTTTGTACAAAATTAGTTGACACTCCCAGAACACTTTCAGATGGTTTTAAATTAAATAATGAAACAACTACAGCCTAAATTGTAAATGTAATCACATTGCCATGATTTGTATTTTGCCATAGAAGGTCAATGTCAGATTATGGGCTTGCATAGTGATGTGTACGAATGTGTGTGTAGGCGGTGAAGGCACAACATGACGTGTGTTTGGAAGCCAAAGGCAGTCAGGTGTCAAATGAATCACTTTGTATCATATGGAGCAACACTTGTAATCGAGGACTGACACAAGTTACAGGTGTCAGTAATGAAGTGGGTTAAAGTTAAGTTCATGTAATAACTGGGCTGGTTAAGTGTCCATCAACTGCATGAATCAAGGGGTTTGCAGGAACGTTTCTGTGTGAGGGAGTGCATTAAAAAAAGTAAAGCCGTTAAAGTGAAATAGGTAAAGGGGTTTGTGGGACAGAGACGGATCATAAACTCTTAAAAATAAAGGTTCTTTATTAACATATGCTTCCATGAAGAACTGTTAAACTTAGAGGTTTGGGGGACAAAAAAAAAAAAAAAAAAAAAAAAAAAAATTGGTTCTACTATAGCAACACTGTGAAAACCCCCTTTTGGAATCTTTATTTTTGAGAGTTTAGTGCATCCATGGTCAGGTCAATGGAGCCACGTCTTCACAAAAATCACAAACAGTTCATTCAATATAATTTAAATACATGTAAAAACAAGTTCCTTGCACTAAAGCTAATTTATGGCTAGATTCATAAAAGTGTATTTTGGCATAAACAGTGAAATTATACATTTAAGTACAGAGCAATATTTTTATAAGTGCCCCTATTATGGTTTTTCGAATATTCCCTTTCATGCAGTGATACAGCTATTTGTGATTGTAAACGTTCTGCAAAGTTGTAAAGTCAAAAGTGCACGATAAATAAAGTTATTGTCTCCCAAAAGAAAAAAATCGACTCTGAACCGCCTAAACGAGTCGTTTGTAATTGGAGTCCCAATGCATGACGGTTATGCGTCACTAGAAAAGAACGTTGCATAATGCCCGCCTATGCTGTCCATCCGCAAACATAATGCATTAAGCTGGGGGGTGAAAACCTTTTCAATTTGAAGATCAAGGTAATTGTACTTAATTTTTGAAACATGCAAGTATCTTTTGCTGCTTCTGAAGGATAGTACTAAATAAAAAAATTAAAAAAAATATTAACAAAATAAAAAAATGTGGACATCATCCTGTTCAAAAGTTTTCATCCCCCGGCTCTTAATGCATCGGGATTCTTTCTGGAGTATCAGTGAATGTTTGAACCTTTTTTATTAGTTGTATTCACCTTTCGCCAGGAGTTTGATTGACAGGCAATCTGACCAATCATAATCCGCCGAACCTGCCATTTTGTCCAACAAAACAGTCAGGAGAGTTCGTAGATGAACATTGGTGGACTTTAACTTGAAACACGGTGTGCACTGACGTCTTTCCGCGGTTGAAACAACATTCCTTCTGATGTTCATTCATGTTTATTTGATGCTATAAATTAACTAGAAGGAAGAGATGATCGGTTCACGAGCAGCTTTAAAGGGTTGGTTCACCCAAAAATGAAAATTCTGTCATTAATTACTCACCCTCATGTCGTTCGACATCCGTAAGACCTTTGTTCATCTTCGGAACACAAATGAAGATATTTTTGTTGAAATCCGATGGCTCAGAAAGGCCTCCATTGGCAGCAATGACATTTCCCTTCGAATCAGCGGTTCGGAGCGACAAAGTCACGTGATTTCAGCAGTTTGGCGGTTTGACACGCGATCCGAACCGCTGATTTATAACGCTGATTCATAACGCTCCGAAGCTTCATGAAGCAGTGTTTTGAAATCGGTCATCACTATATAAAGTCGTTATTTAGTTTTTTCCTTTTTTTCTTTGAGCACAAAAACTATTCTCGTCACATCATAAAATTATTGTAGAACCATTGGAGTGAGATGGACTTTTTAACCACGTCTTTAGTATCTTTTATGGGTCTTGAGAGAGGAAATGTCATTGCTGCCAATGGAGGCATTTCTGAGCCATCGGATTTCATCGGACTTTGTTTCATATTAAAAGTAACCTGCTCTGTCCTGTCTGTTGGCGCGTTGTCAGAGTCCTTTTTGCACCGCGATGTGGCGTAAGAGTGCCATGGCTTGTTGGACATAGCAACAGTAACTAAAGGGGCCAGGTCTTTGCGAATGGTCAATTGTCCTCAGTGTGAGAAGACTGGAATGGGTTCAAATATGCAAAAGATGCTGGAAAACTGAAGAATTTGTAGGACCTGAAGGATTTTTCTGAAGAACACTGGGCAGTTTAACTGTTCAGGACAAACAAGGGACAAACAAGCCCCGGCCCCCTGGTTCACTTTTCACCAACCAATTCAGACCCAATGAATAAGGTCAAGTCCCATGTAACATTTTTCCTCATTGAATATAATGCTTTCCTCATAAATATGTGGCAATATAAAACTAAAATTGTGGACAGCAATTTGCGTTTACTTAACACTTTCAATAAAAGAAGACAAACGTGAAACTAGATAAGGGAATGATGAGATAGGGAGGTTTATTTGTTTGTGTTTTGATTGAGTCAGTGGGTGGCAGGGACTGAAAATGGCATTCAGTGTTCCTTGCAAGGCTCCGTTTAATTGCCTTTGTGTCACCGTCAGTTTGGCTCAAAAGAATGCTGGGGAGGCTGGTGCAAGAGACAGAGGGAAGAAATTTCCAGAAGGGACAGATTATGTGGATAGAATGGAAACATAAGGGTGAATGTCATAACAATAGATATCACATAAAGATAGCAATAATGATATATAATAGCAAAAAAAATGATTTCTGCATCTGCTGGCTCTCGTTTTCTCTCATTAGAAACTCTAATTTTGCTTGACTGCTGAGCTCATTAATATGTTCCCTGTTGAAAAGAGCAACATAGTTGCTCACCAGCATATGTGGTTGAATTTGTTTTGGATGCTGTCCCATCTAGTGTTTATTCTGGTTGACCAGCATTTTTTGATAATACTAATAAATACAATTATTTTATTTCCAAAAATGTCAGCGTAATAACTCTATGATACAATAATAATGTCAAGTGTTTCAGCCAACAGTGTGGTGCAACCAACATACAAATGCAAGAAAAAAAAAAATGACTTTGTGTCAAGGTCAATATTCCTTTTAGGCCTGGTTTCACCGACAGGGTTTATTAAGCCAGATTAGGCCTTAGTTCAATTAGGGCATTTCATTGGCTTTTATAAATGTGCCTTAGGAAAAAAACATTACTGGTGTGCATCTTGAGACAAAACTATGGCAAGGACATATTTTAAGATAAGCAAGTGCATGCTGCTTTCAGTTAAACCAGATCAAACATGCATTTTAGTCTGGGACTATAGACTTAAGCCTTGTCTGTGAAAGTGAGGGTAAAAATATCATATCATTTTACTTTTTATGACAAGGCGTCATGTGGTGCAACTGCCTAAAAACTTGATATTTATGATTGAATAATGAAATATATATTTTTACCTTAATCATTTTCCTATAAGTATATTTATTAAGATGTGTACACTCAAGGTTTAAGGAAAATATGTTATTAGTTTATACAAAATGACATTTTTGAGTTATTAAATTAAAACTTTTGTTGAAAATAGTTTAAAAGTTTCTCAAAAACCATAGGAAAACAACATGAATACAAAAATGAAATGGAAAATTTATGCCGGTCTTTTCAGCAGGGTCGAATCAGCTAAGACAAGTAAGACAGCTTCATCAATACTATCAAAGCAGAATTATAAGTAGAAAAATCACACTTATGTCCACCTCCCCCCAAAACAACACACAACACCACCAAGGTTTATGACTGATAAAACATTAGCACCTTCTTGTGTATTCCCCTGCCTGGCAGTGACAGATAGCTAGATAAGGACAGTGTAACATCGCTTTACCCTGGTACTGTGAGCTTCGTAGAATTATTCATGAGATCACGATTTCCCAGAAGATCTCTGAACTTCCCTCCTTCGTACTTGACCTCTGCGGGAGAATAAGCGTCACTCAGTGGATCTATTAAGATGTACTGCATTTATTTTATGTACCACTGTTGTCTTGTGTTTTAGGTGTTTGTGCGCATGGATTTATTTTGTCCTTCATGGCTAATAATGCTGAATTTAGTGGAGCCAAAAGACAAAGTGGTTCATACTGTAGTTGTTTAGGCAATTTACCCATTAAATGTAATTAAGTATTCAGTGACAAATAAAATTTAAGTAGTGAGACACACAGCCAGTGTTCAGCAATTACAATTCAATGCAGCTAATATAACCATAGGTAAAAGTGTCAACACTTGTGTGAGGACATATGGTGACAAGCAAAATTTGAATGAAATGTTACATCATGGTGATTTTAAATAACAGCGAAAAGCAAACCATTTAATTTATGCGAGAAACACTGAAAGCGGAAAAGTATTTGTGCCAACATGTGTAAATAAGGCAAATAGGTCTTCTTGGCAGAAAATAACTGGACACATTCAAGTTTACACATTATGACTTTCATCATCCGCATTTAAAGGCAGATTAAACAAAATCTTCAAATTGATTGGCTGTGGTGCTAAAAACATAAATGGGTTGTACACAGAAACTATAGCCAAACATATCTTTCCTACAAAAATTGTTGATTTCAACCATATTTTATGATCTCAAAGTCACATTATTTATCTTTTTATATGCAATTGAAAATAAATGAAAAGGATGTTAGTTAAGTTGAATGACAAAAAGCTAATGTTTTTGTAATATAAAGTCACATTAAATCTTATGACAGGATTTAACTTAGTTACATAACAGATCATTATGCCGTTTTACAAATGGGTGGGTAAGAGCAAAATGTTCTTTTACTTACTGAATTTCAATAGCAAAACAAAGGATCTCTAATGAAATGTGCAAAACAGCAGTTTGACAGGGCACAAATTACCAAAACTGAGGCTCCTGGGCATTTGAATACATTGTACATTTAATACTAATAAAATACTTCTGACTTCTGCAATTAAATCTAAATGTCTCAAAAACAAAGCAAGCAACAAGGACCTTTAACTTGCTAGACAAAGAAATAAAAAAAGTACTTTATGGCAAGTACTTAAACTTTCAAACTTTAACTTTAAAAAAATTAAAAATATCTGCAAATAAATTAGCATATTATATAAAATGTTTTGTTGTTGTTGTTCCGTCATGACAACTCTCAGAGAGATTGGTATGGTAATAGAGATCGGTATGGTAATGGATATGGCAATGCTAATGTACACTACCAGTCAAAGTTTGGACACACTTTCCATTCTCTTTGATGGTAAAGTGTGTACAAACTTTTGACTGGTAGTGTATTTGGTCTTGGTGGAATAGATCTGCTATGCTGCTGCTGCAGAGCAAGTACGGGAGATTTGCTACTGCCAATACATTCACATACACTGTAAAAAAAAAAAAAAAAAAATATATATATATATATATATATATATATATATATATATATATATATATATATATATATATATATTATAAAAGTAAATTACCTGGTTGCCTTAAAATTTTGAGTTCATTGAAATTAAAAATGAGTTAATACAATGAACATTTTTGAGAATTGACATCACCCTTTATTCAAATAGTATTAAAAGATTTTTGTAAGCATATTGCGTAATTGTGTTTTATTTGTTATAATGCAGTGAAACATGCCAAATTGTGCATTTTCATGATTTATCACAACATTTTTTTTTATTTATTTATGAGGTTCAGATACAATAATATTTTGAGTTTCTATTTATTAAACCCATTTCCTTCATTGTATCAACTCAAATGTTTAATTTCAATGAACTCAACATTTTAAGGCAACCAGGTTACTTAGTTTTTTAAGTTAAACCAACAATTTTTATTTTTTTATTTTTTTTATTTTTTTATTTTTTTTACAGTGTACATTGCTGTGAGCATGTAAGACATGCAGCTGCTGCTGCACATTTAACATACATGAATTACCCCTGTAGCAGATCTATACAGGTGGAGCTGGGAAAGGAGGAGGGTTTCTGAAAGTGCAACACTACCGGAATTTGTTTGAATGTTGAGCCGTAGCTCATTGGCCAGTGATGCAACAGCCACCAATCAGCAGTGCTATGAAGATAACGACGATCACTACCAAATGAGTTAAAGACATATCAGCATGCAAAATCTAGAGTTTCATGCCAGAACTAGGTAATTGTTATCGTTTTCAACTTCTGGAATCTGTTTGTGGTAGTTTAAAGTCAGCATGAAACCAAAATTGACCCTAAAAAAAAAAAATCTGATCAAAATCTGAAAATGTACCTCCCCTTCTCTGAATGGCCTTCCTTCTCTAATCAGTCTGATGATGTCAGTTTGATGGCTTGAGTAGAACATCCCCTCCAACTGTCAATCTGATGCAATCTTTGACAGTGAGCAAAATGGAACGCCTACTTTTAGATCCAACTAATAGAGATTACGCATTGACGTCACTTTCCTGCTCGAACAGCCCCCTCAGCCGGACTGATTTAATAGGAGAAACTGCAAACGATCAGTTTAAACTAAAACATAGGGTATGATTTTACCCCAAAATTAATTTACATTTATGCATTTGGCAGACGCTTTTATCCAAAGCGACTTACATTGCATTCAAGGTACACATTTTTACATTTTTTGTCCGTTCTTGCTTTCCCTGGGAATTCAACATATTGACACAAAATGATAACTGCAAATCCATGTCTCACTGCCTGCATGGAGTCCAGTTGTGAGTTGCAGCGATCCATTTGCTCTTTTCTGTAGCTTTCGGCAGTCTGTAAAATTATACCTCAGATTTCTTGTCAAATCTATACAGTCAATCTCAAAGCACTTTCCAATTTTAGATGTGTTTTGTGTGTTTTTGTGGCATTCACGCTGAAAACCAATGCTGCCACTCTTTTTGCCACTCAGTGGGCATAACCGCAATCGATCCAGCCAACGGTTATATCACGTGCATACCCTCTTTTAACAGAAGGTAAAACAAGCCATGCCCCATTCCACAATACTGAAGTAAAGTCGGTCACAACTTCCGGTTCACGGGGATATAAAATGTCAGCATGTTGCTGACAAAACCACACCAGTCCATTAATCAGATTCAGGAGCACAGCAGCACAGCAGCAACACAACTATAAACTACAAAATGTTTTCATGTTCATATGCACATGACCTGTTTGGTATGACTAGCAACATGTGAGCAGACCTTGGTGACCTTTAGAATAAGAATCATTTATCATAATCACAGCACTATATGTGCAGTAATGCTAAAAGAATAAATTAAATGGGGAAAAAAAAGACTGTCTACTGAGATCAATAGCAGCAATTCATACATTTATTATTCTGCCAGTCAAGCATGAAATACCAGAGATATGAACTGGAAACTCTTAGATTGGACTTGGGTCAGACTGAGGATTTATGACTTGACTTCAGCAAATATTAGAATTCTTGATACATGATGCTTTGACTTCATTGCAGTTATCTGAGCTGATGACTGGAGATTAGTCATCCTATCAAACAGTCACATACTGCACTGCTGTTTAGATGAGCTCAGTGTAATCTGTTAAGAAATTGCAAAATGTGAGTGGAAAAAATCCAACCATATCAGTATACATCACTGAAAACATCTATTTGATGATAAAAAAGCACAAAAAAAAAGATTTGCAACCTGGAAAACAGGGATTCAATCATGCATAAGAGCAACTTTGAAAACTCAAAATGACAAATAGTTTTACAAAACAAGAAGTCCCATAGAAACCAATCCTATTGACAATATTTAGAAATATATTGTGTTTAAAATGCAGTATTTAGTTTATTACAAATTAACCATCACAGCCAAGGGGCCTGCCTGAATCTGTGATGTGTGAATAAAATAAAAGAAATTAATTAAAATAAAAATAAATTTAAATTTAAAATAATAATAATAACAATATAAACAAAAATAATTTAAATAAATAAACAAATAAATAAATAAATAAATAAATAAATAAATAAAATATAGGCTTAGTTTTGTACAGTTTAAACACCTTAATATTGCATATTATATTTAAGTTGTAGTTATTATGCATTACATATGCACATACATATTTATTTATTAAGTAAAGTATAACCTTTATCTATTCCTGAGTAAAATAAATAAATAAAAAAGATCAATTTATTAATGCATAATTTATAAGTAATTAATAAATTAACTATTAATTAACAACATGAGACTTTAATATTTTCTTCCATCATTTGAAACTTGACATACTGTATTATGTACGCAAACTGTTGTACTATTGTATATTTGGATTATTGGTATAATCATGTATTTTTATATATTTTCTTTTTACATTCTGAAGCGTGCTTTCAGCAGCCTTATACTGTACGTTCTCGACAGCTTCATACCGCTGTAAGGCGGCTGATTCGTTTGTTTCAGTCAACATCCACAGCTCCAGCTGTGCTGTTCAGTCCAGCTCCATGCCAACAGTGCCCACTCAAACTCTCAATCGATTCAGCCCGCATGCACTTCAACACTTCCCTCTCTGAGCTTTCTACAGTCTCTGTGGCTACTTCAGAGATTTTCCAAAGCATTTTCTGCAGAGATAATAGAGCTTTAATGGAAGGGGCACAGGACAAGCCCCTGATTTTCTATCTGCATACGGCAGCACAGTGCCAGCCAATAGGTTTTATCACAGGCTGCGGCTCAGAAATGCTCATTTGGTTGTCGGACTGGGATGTGCCGGCTGATAGTGGAGCTGAATTATGAAGGCTTCTGCTTATGTTTATTTCTCAAGGGCTTCCAGTTTGTTCACCTTGTTTGCTTTTGTCTCCATATGCCGTCTATTTGTCCAGTCTGAGGGTGACCTTGTATTGGGCACATGCAAATTGTGTACTTTCCTGATTTGAAAACTGGGATAGACGTTAGCACTTAAAAATCTCCAGCTCATCTACTTCATTGTTGTCTTTGTTGCAAATATGATTAAACCGATGTTACAGTTGACATGAAGGTCATATGGAGACATGGGATGTATGAGAGGACAAGATTAATGAATGATGCAGACTCCAGTGAGTAGCGAGAGATGGGATGTTTCTCAATTTGCGATCTTAAGGCCTTGCGTTCTAATGCTACGTTTTCATCGACCGTCAAAGTTCAATTCCAATATTCAAGAACCCAAGACGACGCAGGAAAGTACCCATATGTGTTCTTGATATCGAGGATGCATAGAGTGCAGAGGCCCGATGGAGAGGTACATGGAGGAGTTTGCTGAGCTCTCTTACTTGGTGAACTGGCCATATGCTCCACTTTCTGCCTGTTTTCTGGTGGGCCTGGATGAGGATACAATTCGCTTTATTGAACCTGCCTGTTCCTTCTCCCTTGTAGAAACAATTAATCTGATCCTGTGTTTAAACTGTTCCAATTTCGAAATTGAGGAGGTTCAAAGCGAAGGGTGTCATCCTCGTCCAGTCCCCACAGAAGAACAGGCAGCCTGGTCAGTTCAACCATTGCCAGCTCCCTCCACATATCCCTCCAGTGGGTCTCCCCGTTCTGTCCTGCCCGTCCCACAGTCCAAACAGTCAACGGAGACATCCACCGCTGCACCCCAACCCTCGTCCCTGGCCAAAATGGTCACCGCCACACCAAAGCCAGTTGACGACGGGTGGCTAATCGACTTTGAGCGATCCTACACCCGTGGTCGCCCATGGCTCCTGATCCGCCATGGTCTCCCACGGCTCCTGATCCGCCAGGGTCACCCACGACTCCTGACCCGCCATGGCCATCCGAGACTCCTGCCCCACCAAGACCACCCAAGGCTCCTGACCCGCCATGGCCATCCAAGACTCCTGACCCGTCATGGCCATCCGAGACTCCTGCCCCACCAAACCACCCAAGGCTCCTGACCCGCCATGGCCATCCAAGACTCCTGACCCGTCATGGCCATCCGAGACTCCTGACCTGCCATGGCCGCCTGAGACTCCGGATCCGCCATGGCCGCCCGAGACTCTGGATCTGCCCTGGAGACCTCCGTACCTGTCTGCACCTCCCCCTCACCTGCATGTAGGTCTCCAGGTCTCCATTAATTTGGTTTTGTTTGTATTTCTCCTACGTTTATATTAAAACCCATCTTTATTTGAAGTCTGCCTCCTGTTTCCTTCCTGCACACCCTGAATTGTAACAGTAATCTTTAAACTTCTCATGTGAAAGTAAACATTTGCCGTTTTGTTTTACTTAATTAATAAAGTGATAAAAACCTGGAAAAAGCCTGCAAAATTTTTATTGGCATATTATTATGCTAATTTTCGCAAATACAAGCGGTAAAATAAAATTTTATCAAACTATATGAAAATGTCTATAATAATATGAAATAAATGTTTTAATAGGTATGCCATTTGTTTGTGATGTTATGTTGTATTTATTGTGCATTGGCAGCTGCTTATAATAAGCTTGGACAGTCAGTTAAGCAACAAGATTGCAGTACATCTCAATTCTCACAAGGATGAGTTCTGTGTCCTTGTGTCCTTCCGAGTTCGTTCTTTCAAGGAAGGCCGTTTCTACGCAAGAGTCCGTACATTGTGTTCTTTGAATTGGAAACAGCCATGGTTTCTGTAAAAACTGATCAGTTGACTTAACTTAAAAAGTGAGGAAACCTGTTGCCTTAAAATGATTAAGCAAATAACCTCATGTGTAATTGAAAAAATAAGTTATGTGAACTTGACAATTCTACTTAACATATTCTTTTTTTTTTTTTTTTTTTTATGCATACAATTAAAGTTTATTTACTTAATAATTTTAAGGCAACAGGTTTCCTCACTTTTTTATTTAAGTCATCTGATCACTTTTTTACAGTAGTAACTACATGATTAAATCGAAATCATGATATGACTTAGGGCAAATAAATATATGCACTGTAAACCCGAATAAGTTGGCAGTCAATCAGTTGCCTCAAATTCATTAAGTTAAGAAATTTAAGGTTTAAGCAAGCAGAACTTGCAGATTTTTATTTTGTAATCATACATTTTATTTGCTCTGAACTTGAAATATTTGAGTACACTAATTCATACATTTAACTTAAAAATATAATGTAATCTCAAATCTTCTGTAGTGGAAACTTGACTAGCTTTAACTAGCTAATTAAACAAATGCCACCTTGCTAATTGGTTACATAATGCTTTGGTAGCATTAGTACAGCAATATAATACATGGTGACACTCGTCTCCATGATGGTAACCCTAAAAAAACTAAATCCCTAAACACTACTAAATCTCCCACCTAACATTAATTTTGCGCGCACGCACGCACACACACACACACACACACACACACACACACACACACACACACACACACACACAAAATAAAAAATTAAAAATAATAATAATATAACACTTACTTTTGGCATTTACTGTCCATTTTGAGTGTCATTGAAAAATCATGCTGGGAAATAGAAATTCCAGCGCATTTTTGGTTAAGTTCATAAACAAGTTCAACAAGTTCACAAAACTCAAAACAATGAAACGGTTCACATTACTTAAAATGTGTCAGTTTTGAGAACTCAATAGAAAAAGAAAGTTCTAATTACTCATAAAAGTTCATTTGTTTGAACTAATGAATTTGTTTCATTTGGCTCTACGCAAACCAATTAATTATTTTAAGCGTTAGGGTTGACAGTGTGGTTTAATGTTTGAAAATAAAGAAATTAAGACATAAGGCATAAATATTAGTATTGTAATTATAGTTGTAAAAAAAATATTTCTTAAAATACTCCTTTTATTTTAGAGTGAAATTGCAATAGTAATAGTTACCATTACCTCATTAAGCAAATGCTTACAAAATGATTTGCACAGTGCTGAAAAGATGAATGCTGGCACAGGAAATCCAGGGAAAGCCTGCGGGATGCTATCACAATAATCCCATATTAATTACCTGTAATAAACATTCCTAATCGCCCTTCTGAGACTGTGAGGGATATCCCAACTTATAAAGCGTAATTGTGTCCTACTCTCCTTCGGTCACTGTTTCTATCAGTTCTGAGTTCCTCATAAAGCAACACTTGATGACTCTGTTATAATCGATCCCAGAGCAGCAGAACTCCATACACCCCTGCAAACTAATTGCACATTTGTCTGCCGCCACAGTTGCAAATTCACAAAATCGGCACAAAATGCAATTTCAGAAGTATGAAGAGGGTGAAGATTTAATTTGCACAACTATAAAGCCAACAGCTAATGTGATCTCTGTAATGAACAGCACACATGAAACAGAGTGACACAAGTATTCAATGGCAAACTATCCAACATCCCATATTATGTGAACAAAGAACTGCCCTTGAGATGAAAGTAATAATATAGAGAGAGATTCTACTCAAACTCTCTCACTGTGTTAAGAGAGGCTATGTTAAGAAACTCATTATACTAGACCTATTCACTATGCTGATACATTGACATTTCTGAGTGGTGAATATTTCTTTCAAGTCAGAAGGAACATTAAAAAGACAAATAGTGTTCTTTTAAATAATGAAAGCTTTCATAACAGAGAATGTGAGTAAAATTAAAAAGATAATTCACTTTTTTAACATGCAACACGAAAGTAGACATTTTCGATACATTTATTGTTACTCAAATATGTTACTAATGCCAGGTTCAGTCTACATGATATCAGTATGATTTCGTCATGATACGTAGGGTGTTGTGGTGATTCTATGGCCATCGGGGCGCTTTATGAGGTCATGACAGAAAGTCTAGCATGTTTAATTGTTTTGGTCCTCCATGACCGGGTCCGTCACATCTGTGACGATGACCAATAAGAACACACAAGCTCTTCCGTACACTGCTTTCAAACATGCTGAAATGAAATGGAGACGATTGTATTGGTGCTGTTATGGGTGGAATTATGCAATGGTGGAAAGTTTTGTGGTGCTATTGCAACAATACTCCTTACACAGTGTTAGGTAAGTTACTCTAAAAAGTAATTAATTACCAGCTACTAATTACATCTGCAACAGTGTAATTCAATAACTGTACTAATTATTCTCTCTAAAAAGTATTGTATTACTTAATCCAGGTGATACGTGAAAATTATGTTCACTTTTTCATAAAAGCATGAAATTTGGTACACTTGTACAGTTTGTGAACATTTTCAGAAATGGAGCGATCACAAAAACACCTTATTATGCTTTCCGTTGTAAACAAATTATGTATTTTGTATTGTATCTCCTAAACCAAACATGATAACACAGAAAAGGTGATGTCTACCCCCATGTTTTGATGGTCAAGGATTACAATGATACCATATACAACATCAGAAACTGTTCAAGTGAAGAGCATGGTGAATTCAGTGACATGAGGAAATCACAGTATCTGAGAACATAGGCTAGACTTTGACCTCATGTGTTAAAAGCAGGAAAAATGGGCAAGCGTAAGGATTTGAGCGAGTTAGTCAAGGGCCAAATTGTGATCGCTAGACGACTGGGTCAGAGCATCTCCACAACTGCAGCTCTTGTGGGATGTTCCCGGTCTGCATTGGTCAGTATCTATCAAAAATGGTCCAAGGAAGGAACAGTGGTGAACTGGCGAACCGGCCAAGGCTCATTGATGCATGTGGGGAGCGAAAGCTGGACCATGTGGTCCGATCAAACAGATGAGATACTGTAGCTCAGATTGCTCAAGAAGTTAATGCTGGTTCTGATAGAAAGGTGTCAGAATACACAGTGCATCCCAGTTTGTTGCGTATGGGGCTGCATAGCCGCAGACCAGTCAGGGTGCCCATGCTGACCCCTGTCCACTGCCGAAAGAGCTAACAGTGGGCACGTGAGCATCAGAATTGGACCACAGAGCAATGGAAGAAGGTGGTCTGGTCTGATGAATCACATTTTCTTTACATCACGTGGATGGCTGGGTGCATCTGCATCACTTACCTGGGGAACACATGGCACCAGGATGCACTATGGGAAGGCAAGCTGGGTGGAGGCAGTGTGATGCTTTGGGCAATGTTCTGCTGGGAAACCTTAAATCCTGCCATCCATGAGGATGTTACTTTGACACGTACCACTAAGCATTGTTGCAGACCATGTACACCCTTTCATGGAAACAGTATTTCCTGGTGGCTGTGGCTCTTTTAGCGGGATAATGCGCCCTGCCACAAAGCAAAAATGGTTCAGGAATGGTTTGAGGAGCACAACAACGAGTTTGAGGTATTGACTTGGCCTCCAAATACCCCAGATCTCAATCCAATCGAGCATCTGTGGGATGTGCTGAACAAACAAGTCTGATTCATGGAGGCCCCACCTCGCAACTTACAAGACTTAAAGGATCTGCTGCTAACATCTTAGTGCCAGATACCACAGCACACCTTCAGGGGTCTATGGAGTCCATGCCTCAATGGGTCAGGGCTGTTTTGGCAGCAAAAGGGGGACCAACACAATATTAGGTCATAATGTTATGACCTAGTAATCAGTGTACACACACACACACACACACACACATATATATATGTAACCCCTCCTGTTCGAACCGCCCACTCCAAGGGGGACTTGAACTCGGGTCCGCCGGATGAGAGTCGGGTGCTTCTCTGAATCTTTGGATGATATTATGCACTGTAGATGATGATAAGTTCAAACTCTTTGCAATTTTTCTCTGAGAAACTCCTTTCTGATATTGCTCCACTATTTTTGGCTGCAGCATTGGGGGAATTGGTGATCCTCTGGCCATCTTGACTTCTGAGAGACACTGCCACTCTGAGAGGCTCTTTTTATACCCAATCATGTTGCCAATTGACCTAATAAGTTGCAAATTGGTCCTCCAGCTGTTCCTTATATGTACATTTAACTTTTTTAACTTATTGCTACCTGTCCCAACTTTTTTGGAATGTGTAGCTCTCATGAAATCCACAATGAGCCAATATTTGGCATGACATTTCAAAATGTCTCACTTTCAACATTTGATATGTTATCTATATTCTATTGTGAATAAAATATAAGTTTATGAGATTTGTAAATGAATGCATTCCTTTTTTATTCGCAATTTGTACAGTATCCCAACTTTTTGGGAATCGGGTTCATATATATTGTGTTAGTCCAAATAAGGTTTATTAGACAAAGTAACAAACATTGGGGTTGTGAGTACACTGTAAAAAAGGATTTTTCAAAGTTGTAAATAAAGGAGTATGTTTTACAAAAAAAAAAAAAAAAAAAAAAAAAAAAAAAAAAATTCTTTGTAATTATCTGTGAAATGTCTGAGTAAAAGTAAATTCTACACACAATTTAAGTTGATTTCTCCAACAATGTATTTGTCATGCTGATTCAAACTAAAAATGCATTCTAAGCCTTACAGTAGTTTGTGTGAGAAACAGTAAACTGTAGTCCACATTTGCATAAATAGTGTGCCAACATCAATATTGCTTCAATGACATTGGTTCACCATCTTTGAATTCTGGACACAAACAATGAGTTAACACAAACTTAAAGCACCCCATTACGCTATTTTAAAGGTTCCTAATTTTGTTTTGGAGGTCTCCTACAAATAGGTTTACATGCGTCCAAGGGTGAAAATCATTTTAATTTTCTCTTAATATACATTGCAGCATCACCTCTTTTCTCACAGTGTCTGCAACGGTTTGACTCAGTCTCTCTAAACCCATCCTTTCTGAGAGCCTTCTCTGCTCTGATTGGTCAGATAGCCCAGTCTGTTGCGATTGATCTACCGCTTACAGCACATGTTGGAAAAAAAAAAAGTCCATTGAACAGTATGAAGAGATATTAACGGTATGAGATATGATGGTGTCATTTTATCGTATCAATTCGAGCCCGAGACCTCATCTTTTGTAGGTGCATGCAAAATGGATTTAGTGTTTAATGGCGGGTCAAAGTAGACATTGTTTACGGGCAGCAATGAAGCTTTATTACAAACCTATGTAGGTTTGTGCAAGAAGTAAGACTGGAATTACTGACAACTTGTTTAAATTGATAGACAACTCCATTTATCGTGCACTTTGCAGACATTTTTCATTAACAAACAGCTACACTACATTAATGGTAATTTCCAAAAACGCATAATAAATTTAAATAACTTAAAATTTTGAGCTGTTCCTCAAGTAAGGCTATTATATGACTTAACATAGCAAATTTTATGATATTTATTGCATATTTTAATATATTTAATCTTTTTTGGTGGTTATTTTAACTTCTGGAGATAATAGCTGTGTTTCTATTAACTTTCAAATTGCATAAATTGAACTTGCGAATTCGAAAATATGCCTCCCATTTATCGCGGAAAAAGTTTTTTACGCTTGTGGTTTGAAAAAGGAATATTTCGCAAAACTGCAATGGAGACATTTTTTTCGCATTTACAGGTCACCTGGCGTAGATGGCACGGTATGTTTGGACAGAAAATGAGACAGAGTTTTTTTTTTTATTAAACTCAGAAAAAACAAAAGGGAATACTGAATTCAGGAATACTGAATTCTAAACAACAAAGAAATGGCACAATTTATCAAGACCTTGAAGCAGATAGGAGGGAGAAACACCCAGAAACACCTCATACGTGGCCGATAAGGGGCTTTCCTTTCCATTAATGTTTGGATAACACGCCTACGTCTCCTTCGATTAAAAATAATGGCTAGTGCGGTGCCTGTAATATATATATTTGCACAAATCTGTAATGGAAACCAGGCCAATGTCAGCTACTGGATAAAATGGGGCACAGGTTTTGTTTTGCTCTTGGTGAACTGTTATCAGACAAAAGTAAGCCAGAGATTTATTACCTAAAAGGAAACTGAGCTCCAATGACAGTGATCTGCAGTGTTGGCAAGACTTCTGCAGGCTGCACATCTCCTAATCGTTTATTGAGCCTTCACCACGGCGGGTAAACAGTAGTGTTGTGATTGAGCCGGTACAGAAGATCCCCACGTCTGACATTTTTGTTGCTCAAGATCCTGACAGCAACCATTAGGCAAAATGAGAACATTAGTTCCTTTCCAAGAGCCGGTCCAGATGACAAATGTTAGAGCTAAAAATCTGTCTTCGCATCCAGCAGGTTTTCCGAGTTTATTAAAAGAAATGATTATTACTTCTGAATGTGATTAAGCCACATGGATATTGTGTTCCAGATGGCTCGGCCGGTCTCCATGGATACAGGGTGCTATGTAACCAGGGGTTTGTGGGTGTTCTTGGCTTCCTCGTGGAGTGGAAAGGGGAAGAAGAGGCCACGGACTGACGGAAGCAGTTTCACACGCCTGCACATGAGACAGACATAAGACGCAGGAGAGCAGAAGGCTGAGTAAATCAACACATACTTGCCTTAACACTTCTCAGAGATTCAACAGCATGTGATGACGCAAAAGAGCAATCTTTCTATCTAATCTACAGGCTTTGAGAAACCATGTCACATGAAAAGGTTCAATACATTTGAAGCTCTATCAACAGACTCCATAGCATGTTGACTACCACAGAAAATAATTTAAACTCATCCCTCAGTTTGTAAAAACAAGCAATTCTAAGACATTATGTGTTAGCATGAAACTAACATGATAAGAATTAGTGAATTTTGTAAAATGCACATTATCTAAAAAATAAAAATACCAAGATTTTGTAGTATTATAAAGAATACTAAAGAACTATGTATGCTACCGTTCAACTATGAAGAATGTTTCACCAATCATTATTAAATATCCGGGTCTTTAGCGACCCGGATCTATATCTAACTCGGATGGATCTCTACCTGTCGCGATAATATAAAACTCTTCTGATATTAGAGTAACAATTACAGAAGAATAAAATAAAGCATATTTTGTTACATTTTTGAGCGTGGAAGGGTTCAGTTTGAGCAGATGTTTTATAGCATCATCAGTGTCCTTGTCAGAGCTCATTTGCCTAGTACATTCAGTATCTGGATCGCCATCTCAAACATATTCTCAAAAACTACCAGTTTCAACATCTTCAAAATCAATATTTTGATCGCTGACAGCCTCTTTAACAGATCCACCATCAAGTGACAGTGGCACTAATATCAGTTCAGTACTTGCTCTGCAGTAAATCACTAAGCCATTTCAAGTTTTGCTGATGATATTTCCTATACTTTTGTTTTCTGCCTGCGTTAACTATGAGTGAAGCATCACTTCATCATTGTGTAATGTGTATCAGACATGTGTATGCCACCTTGTTGAATAAAGGTGAATTGCACTGATTTTTTATTCAATTATTTGAATCAGAATAACAGAAAAAAAAGAAAAAAAATATACGTATACACTGTTACACACCTCAGGTCATAGCGACCCTTTACAATTTTTACAAAAAATGACTGGGAAAACAGATTTTTTATTTTTATTTTATTTCTTGTTATATTGTTTATAATGCATTAATTGAGTAATACTATGAAGGTTGATAACTTTAAAAAAATGGAGGAGGAGGGTAGTGAATGACGTCCCGGGTCACTAAAGACCCGGGGTAAGCGTTTAAGGGTAAATACTTTTATTTAGCAAAGATGCATTAAACTGATCAAAATGTACAATATAAACGTTTCAATGTTACAAAAATATATTTCAAATAAATGCTATTCTTTTGAACTTTATATTCACCAAAGAATCCTGAAAAAACAGGTCTCCAGACTGCGACTAAAACTGCCGCATTTGCGACCAAAAATATGCGCTAAAAAAATGATAGGCCTATTTTTGCAGAGATTGCCACTGGCGACCATATAAACGTACATGTTATGATTAAAAATTGTGTGCCCTTTTACTGACATGTTCTATGAGTAGCCCAACACATCTTTTGTTGTGTCGACATAAAATGAGACGACACGCAGCAAAGTTACAGTGGCAAAAGTTACAAAAAACCTTGCTGAGTCTGAGCGCCAAAATACACGGAATAACATATAACAAAGCGGAAAATATCAGTCTTTTTTAAAGCACTAATCTCTATCGAACAACAACGCTGACGGCTGTGCCAGTATGGGAGAGACTGAAAACGACGGAGACGCTAAGTACTGTAAAAGTGCAGGAAGGGTGTCTATTTTGTGCACACAACGTGGTTAACCACATCAGATAAACATGACAGCTGTGTGCACGCCAACTAATCGGTAACAATTCTCGTTTTTAATTGACACTGATATGGATTCTTATTATTGATATATTTTAATCTTTGCTGTTACAAATCTGTTAATCTGTTACTGCCTGAACTTCACGTTATTTGTAGCGCAGCCATCCATAATCGCACGAAGATGTGTAGGCCTACGTTACTTAACTAATATGTCACTTTTAACTTGTTTGTTAATTTCAGTAAACAATTAACAAACTTTAAACTTGTTGGTGCTCTTTAATGTTGCCTGACAGATCGCTTAATCAGCATTTCGACCTTGGAAAGAGCTTGTATAAAACCACTTAAGATATCATGCCACGTAACGTCAAATTTACCTCAGTAAAGACATTCGATGCTCATAAACCTATTAGTCAGCTAGAACTATAGAAAGGGACATTTGGCTATATAACATAATCCTTATATTTTTACTTAAACTGTTGTCTTCACGAGAAAGAATAGAAGGAGATAAAAATGAAATTCTACACCGCCAATATAATTGCACATGAAAAATTTAACTTTTAAACCTAACTTTTTCCCTTATAATAAATTTAATCGAATTTTTTTTTTTTTTTTTTTTTTTGTCTGGAGTATACAATGTATAACCGTTTCCTTGAAAATATCATGTACAACTGTTTTCAACATAAGAAATGTTCCTTGAGCAGCAGAATAAATTAGAATAATTTCTAAAAGGATCATGTGACACTGAAGACTGGAGTAATGATGCTGAAAATTCTGTAACATTCTACTGTGAACTTATTTCCCATCTACCGAAAGACTAATAAAACTGCTCTTGCCTCTGTGCCATGATCCTTCTCTAGAGGTTACATGATGATCAATCTGTCTGTGCTATAGGTTCAATGTTAAGGATACAATCTACTTGTTCAGATAACAGATAACAGTGAAAATAGCTTTGGATGGTTTGAATTTTAATAATGAAAAAAGAAAAAAAGAAAGTCGTTACATCTCTAATAACCACATTTGCATTGAAAAGCAAGAAACCAGCCCACTCTCCTGCAAGGAGATTCCCACAAACACACACACACCACACAGCAATAACACACAAACGCTCAGAAGCATCTATGATGACACTTTCCTTTAGTGAACCAGAACTAATTATAGAGTGGCAAAGTTGATTATCTGGCAATATTCTCCACACAGTGTAGGAGTGATAAGCAGCACATCTGGGAGATCTTATCCGGTCCCGTCAGGCTATGAAATGACTCTCCGCTCCATGTGAAGGCAATCATTGTACATTTTATACACCCACACAGTCCTAACACACTCAAAAGTCTCTCTATGCCCAACCCTTTTACTGGAGTCAAGACTCTTATTAATATGACAAGAGAGACGTAAAACACAGAGAGGTTGTAGGAGCAAGTTATCACGCCACGGTCGAACATACACTTAAAAGTCCTGTTTTTATGGCTTGTAGTGTACTAACTTTGATGTCATCTATATAGGGCTCTATGAAATCTTTTTTATTTTTTCCCAAATTCCATTTTTTTTTTCGTTTACATTTTTTCAGCCCTCCATTTTAATGGTTAAATTACATTTTAATAATGAAAAAGCATGTCTAATTAGGGGAGGAGTTCAAAACAGTGGTGTCTAATCGGCACTTTTTTCTTCCACTTGTCACGCTTGCTCAACTTAAACAGGCATTTGAATTTTAAACATTTTTTTTTCACTCATTAGGACAGAAAGAAAAAGAAGAAAGCTCATGTTAAGCCTTTATTATTTATTTGCACAAATTGGGAAAATCCAAATGCAATTTTTCTTATAAAAATTGTTATTTAAAATCTGTTTATTTTATTATCATTAAAAAGCTCCAAATTTGCTGTGCTTGTTTGTAGAGCTGCACAATTATATATCAGTATTAAAAAATATATAATAATAATAATTATTATTATTATTATTTCAAAACATAAAACGCACATCACCGCTGTCATCAGTGAGTCTGGCTAATCATGAAATAATGTAATCTCAAATAGCTTGCGCTGTACTTTGATGGCATACATCGCAATAACATGTTGATGCCACTGTCTCAAGTCCAACAAAAATTTTGAACAGACATGCACTGCTTCAAGTCAAACGCTGACTGGTTTCAAAGTCAAACCCAGCAAATATCAAGTAGCAAGTCATGGTTTATCACTGTGATGTAAAATAATGGCTATTGGCTATATAACAAATAACTTCATATGTCACCACAGGAAAGAAAAATGCATTCTGCAAACAATTTCATGGTTGTTAAAACGTCATAAACCTAGCAATGACTTTGGAATACTTGATCACAGATACAAACAAGGAAATGGCTGAAAAAAAAAAATACAAATAAAAAATTTTATTCAAGGTCGGGCGACCGTCTTCACTGGACTTTTATTAATGGTTATGAGACAATAAACCTTGAACTTGGCTTTGTAATGTTTGTGAAGAAGCATTTTGTTTATGATTATGGAGTTTTATAGAACACCCTTGGAATAAGACAAAATGGCATTTAAATGATATTGAGAACCATTTTGCATTTCTGCTAGGGGAGACTGACGAATGTACAGGGATCTAGAGGAATAATCAATCTCCATTGCCCTCAGCAACCCGTGGCAGCGCTCAAGGAGATATATATATCTGTGTGGAAATTCCACAGAGACAAGAAGTAAACAAATTACTCCACTTACAGGAACAAATGGAAAATCTGATTTTAAGTTGACATGACAGTTTTCATAACTGTGGTGATTCGGCCAGTGAAGTCATGGTCTGCCATCAACTGCAATAACAATGAAGGGCTGCACTTATAATTCCTGCCATAAAAGACAGTGATCATTATTTAAATAATATTAATTATATGAACTCTATGATGAATGCAGATGTTTTTGTTACGATCCTCGTTTTTTTTTTTTTTTACGATCCTCGTTTTTTTTTTAATGAATCGATTGCTCTGCCTTTCTTTCTTTGTAGTTATGCCTCTCTAAATAGGTAATCCATTAGGATGTCTGGTCATCATTGGCTGTTCGATGAGGCGGGGACTATATAAGGAAGCTTCCGGCCTGTGACTTGGAGCTCACTTTCGTCTGTCCGCGAACGGGTTGAGAGCTCCTGGATCCCTCCTCCGGTCGATATGTTTGACTGTTGTATATTGAGTGCAACCTTATTATAACATCTGTTTATGTTACCTTAAATTGAGATCTTTTTTGTGTAACATTTGTTATCGTAACAGCTTGGTTTGTTATTTTCTAAAACCTTAGTAATGTGTTAAACAACTTGGAGCATAGGGGTGTCCTGCCATTTAATTTGAGCTTGTTTGTATTTGTTTTTCACCAGGGAGTTAGGGAAGGTAAATGTATTTTTGTTTTCTAATCGGTTAGGTTATTTACTTTATTCGCTCTTTTTGTTTATATTCGTTTTGTTTGTTATTTTGGCCTTGGGACATCCTGAAGAGATGTTCTTTTTCACTTTGTTCATTTAATAAATTTAATATTACTTTTTTATTACTTTTTTATTGCTTTGTTTAATTATCGACCGGAGTGAGTCCAAAAGGGATCCAATTTTACAACCCGGCCAAATTATGCCCTTGGCAGCGATTCGTTTATTGTTCCCTAGACACGGGGCGTAATAACCATGTTTGGCAGTATGGTATTCTTTGAAGCACATTGGAGCACCATGTATATTTGATATGAATAATGCTACTAATTCAGAGTATATATTGAATAGTACATACTGAATAGTACGTATTATTTACTATTAAAGTTTGACTGATACACTCTAAAAAATGCTGGGTTAAAACTGGACAAACCCAGCAATTGGGTTGTTTTGACCCAGTAAATGGGTTGTTTTAACCCAGCAGTTAGGTTAAATGTTTGCTTAAAACAACCCAACCACTGGGTTAAAACAACCCAATTGCTAGGTTTGTCCATTTTCAACCCAACTTGGGTTGTTTTTAACCCAGCATTTTTTAGACCCTTTAAAAAAAAAAAAATTAAGAAGAAATTATAAAATTATATAATTATAAAATATTAAATCATTTAAAAATAAATAGAAAATATAAAATAAAATAAGTGTAGTGTAGTGCCACACACTCACCCAGGAGAACGCTTTCAGGTGCATAGATCCAAAAACAGCTCAAAATATGAAAAATGAAGATGCGCACACTTCTAAATATATAGGCCAAAAAGCTCACATTAATTTATTACACAAAGGCCAACAAAGACTAAAGTGCAAAAAATGCAATGTGCAGCAGAACATTTGCGGGTTCAACCCTTCCATCAGTGCCTTCATCTGACATGTGCACTCATTTTATTTGAAAATTAAATGTATAAAATATACACTATGATTCAAAAGTTTGGGGTAAGATTTTATGTTTTTGAAAGAAGTTTCAGCTACACTTTATCTTAGGTGTCATTGTTACAGTGTAATTATATATTTAAGTACTGGGTAATAATAATTAATTGCATGCATTTACTATAGGGTTAGGGTAGGATTAGGGTTTGGTTGAGGGTTAGTTGCATGCAATTACAATTTACTGTTATTACTATAGTAAGTACATGTAACGCATGTAACAAGGACACTGTAAAATAAAGTGTTACCAAACACCTGTTCAATTTCTCATTAATGCAATTATCTAATCAGCCAATCACATGGCAGTTGCTTCAATGCATTTAGGGGTGTGATCCTGGTCAAGACAATCTCCTGAACTCCAAACTGAATGTCAGAATGGGAAAGAAAGGTGATTTAAGAAATTTTGAGCATGGCATGTTTGTTGGTGCCAGACGGGCCGGTCTGAGTATTTCACAATCTGCTCAATTACTGGGATTTTCACGCACAACCATTTCTAGGGTTTACAAAGAATGGTGTGAAAAGGGACATCCAGTATACGGCAGTCCTGTGGGCGAAAATGCCTTGTTGATACTAGAGGTCAGAGGAGAATGGGTCGACTGATTTAAGCTGATAGAAGAGCAACTTTGACTGAAATAACCACTTGTTACAACCAAGGTATGCAGCAAAGCATTTGTGAAGCCACAACACGCACAACCTTGAGGTGGATGGGCTACAACAGCAGAAGACCCCACCGGGTACCACTCATCTCCACTACAAATAGGAAAAAGAGGCTACAATTTGCATGAGCTCACCAAAATTGGACATTTGAAGACTGGAAAAATGTTGCCTGGTCTGATGAGTCTCGATTTCTGTTGAGACATTCAGATGGTAGAGTCAGAATTTGGTGTAAACAGAATGAGAACATGGATTTGGTAACATGCCTTGTTACCACTGTGCAGGCTGCTGGTGGTGGTGGTGTAATGGTGTGAGGGATGTTTTCTTGGCACACTTTAGGCCCCTTACTGCCAATTGGGCATTGTTTAAATGTACTGTACTAAAATGGCCCCCACAGTCACCAGATCTCAACCCAATAGAGCATCTTTGGGATGTGGTGGAACGGGAGCTTCATGCCCTGGATGTACATCCCACAAATCTCCATCAACTGCAAGATGCTATCCTATCAATATGGGCCAACATTTCTAAAGAATGCTTTCAGCACCTTGTTGAATCAATGCCATGTAGAATTAAGGCAGATCTGAAGGCGAAAGGGGGTCAAACACAGTATTAGTATGGTGTTCCTAATAATCCTTTAGGTGAGTGTATACTTTATATACAAGTATTGCTGTTTTTTGTGACAGCATTTTGCACACATCTTGAGTCTGGTTCATTTTTAAATCAGTTCACATTAATGAGTCCCTGTACTAAATTTTCTGCCTTTCATTTTAAATGTTCATCGTTGTTTTTATAATTAGGGTGCTTTCTAGTTTCATTACCTGTATTTAGTGCACATGTATCTGTTCAAGTTAATGGAGAGCCTTATTGTTGCTCTCAACAAAATGAGCCATATCACCAGTTATTTAAAAGAAAAAACTTAAATAGCTACTTTTTTGTTAGAAGCTTGTAGTGTAGTACTCTTCTCAAAAAGGTAGCTTGAATGTGGTTGAACTTTAAATTATGAGTACCAAGTATGAGTTTCAAAGTATCTTCCCCAACAGTGCTACATCATCCATCATCTTCGGCATCAGTGTGTGTGTTTGTGTGCGCTTCTGTGACGTCCTTAATTAGCCTCTTATTCACTGTTCTCCCATTAACACTCGGATAATTATGTCTATCACTTTGCAGTGTAAATAGTTTAAGAGGAGGAAGCCGTCTCTCTCACGTTCACACTCTGTATCAGGCTCTTACACTCATCCACACTGCAAGCGACATGATGCAACCAACTAGAACGCTAGTCGCAGCGCTAGCTCAAGGTGTAGATGGGCTCTTTCACCCACACTGAGATGAGCCGCAGACACAGTCTGGTGGTGAGGAGAGATGAAGTCCCTTGAAACTCTCTCACGCTTCACTAAAGCAGGTTTCAGCGGGAAATCAATCCCTATCCCTCTCTCTGGGAATTCACTGCCATGTTTATCCTCTCTCCACCTGAATGACTAGGAGCTTATCGGTCCGCCTGAGGAGCCCACATTTCTAAGCAAAAATACTCTCTATTACTGCCACTTTTGTAAAAGGACATATGTAAAATATGATACTTATGTTATATTTGTTACCCAAAGGACTCTTTGCCTGAAGAGGCCTTAGTATAATACATGTCAGCAGTTTTATGTGTTAAAGAGATGTATATGATAAATGAACTCAACATATGTTTACATATGCAGCAGTACATGGTCAGCAGTATTGAGGCCAACTTGAACGCTGTGTTGGCTTAATAAAAATTAAGGAAAGGACAACAAATAACAGGCCTATATATTTAGGTGTTTTACCAAATATGGGCACTTAAATAACTGTTTTCTGTAGTGGAAGTGACAGTGATGAGATTTGCATTTTATTGCCCTTATATGGAGTGTCTATTTACACCAAGTGCAAATAGCGTGCCTTGTTGGCAAGTGCACTAGCTCCGCCTAACAATGCCTGGTTGGGTCAAACAAGAGCCCAAAAACGGAGCATCTATTTACACCAAGTGCAAATAGCGTGTCTTGTTGACAAGTGCTATTTGCACTAGCTGCGTCTAACAAGTACAACATAACAAAGTATGTATTGGGTAGGGTTAGGGGTAGGTGTAGGGGGCGCTTTTATTGTCCCATTAAGGTGGCATCCATTTAATAATTTTAATAAATATAATCATTTGCACTCTGTTATTATGTTATTATTGCAACATGTTAAATGTACAACAATACTAAGGTGCAAATAGTATGTATCTGTCAAAATGAAGTATAAATAGCATCTAATTACTATTTACACATATTGCAAAAGAACTGCTACTTTTATATGGTGTAAATAGAATATGTCACTAATTTCACTTATTATGCTATCTCCTTAGTAAATAGCATCTACGGCTATACTTAGTGTAAATAGCAATTACTGCTAAGAAAATATGCTATTTTCACTTTGCACTTAGTGCAAATAGCCGCTGCCATATTTATATATCCTAAATACGCAATATTAAATATTTCCCAAGTTTTTGCATAGTTTACACTGCAGCTTGATTGGAAATGACCAACAAAAATAAGCAGTGTTGTTATCATTAGCTAAAATGAAAACTATTAAAAGATATTTTTGTTAATTTAAATAAAGATTAAATAAAATAAAATAAATATAAGAAGGAAAAACTTAAACTAAACAAAAAATTAGAAATGTTGCCTTGGTAAATAACTGAAATAAGCATAAGTACTAAAATTAATAACTCTTAATTTTAATAATAAAATAATGATTAATAATAACTCAAATACAAAAATTAATTAAAATGAAAAATTTAAATATAAAAATAAAATATTTTTTATTTTAGTTGTATTAATTACATTTTTATTTTAGTTTTATTTCAATTGTATTCATTCAAAATATTAATATAAACTATTCATATGTTTAATTAATACATATAAATAATGATACTAAAATAACAGTTCTCAAGTGATTTTTTTGGGACAGTCATATAAATGGCAAAATTTATATAAAAAAATCCTACAATTAAATGCTGAAATGTTTTATGAATACTTCACAAATCATCTTTCTGGGAGGGGAAAACTAAATTCATTTAAAAAATAAATGAGCAGAAGCAGTTGGAATTTGTATGGAATTTGATGTTGCACTACAATACAGCAGTTTTAGCCAAAGCGACATACAGTAGGCTATATTAGAGTGACAGCCCTTGGAGCAACCCGAGGACAGGTGCTGTGCTCAAGGGCATGATGATAATTGCTCAAGGACCACTCCATGATAGCTTCAAACCTCTCCAACAACAATATAGCAATTTGCTTTTTCTCATTTGCCTTGAAAATGATGTTACAGTATTAACAGGTTGTTAATAATAACAGTAAATTATAATTACATTTTTATCCAAGCAGTTGTAAATAATATTCATCTAATTTTTATCTAATAAATGCTGGGAATTTAAAAGAATAGTTTACCTAAAATTAACATTTCATTTACTCACCCTCATGTCAATGTTGGTAACCAAACAGTTTAGTTTCCCACTGACTACCATCGTATTTTTGTCTATATAATGGAAGTCAATGGAATCTGAAACAAGGGCTGTGCAAGTAGTTGAAATTTATTTTTAATTATGGCTTCCAACTATTAAGAAAACAAGATAATTGAGGTAAGTGGGCCGAGAGGTCTCCTTCCCCCATATTTGGTGATGTTTTTAAATTGGAGTGAATGGGAAACTCAAAAAATGAGGCAAAAACTTCAAAAGTTTGAAAAAACACCGTTGTCTGATTAAATTGTCCATCCACCAGTCACACGCGAACACGGAGCAAAATCGTTCTCACCCGCAGAGTGCTAATGAACTTGCTCTGCACTTCCGCCGCTCTATCAAGTGATAAACAGTGCAAGTCGCTTGATCCACTCCAAATTTGAGGGAATGAAGGAAGTCCCTGCCCACACTCCCGCCACTGAATGTGAGCTGCAGCTGGTCTCTGTAGTCTGTTTTTATTGTGACTTATAAGAGGATGCTTACCCTAATCACCCATCCCCAGTGCCCAGCCCAATGTCGCCAGTGTCTCCAGAGTTCCTGCACAGCCTCCCTCTTTCGTTTCCTCTTCCAAAGTCCGCCAGTCAGTTAGCACCGCCTCCACTGTTTCTTAAAACACCATTCTGTTGTGTGGCTTTGCCTCGAGTCTGCAAGTCGATCCCTGGCTCTGCTTCCAGCAACTGATCTAGTCACTCCACCTTGGCCCGTCGACCTATCAGCTGCGGCAGATGTCACCCTACCTGCGCTCCTCTGTCCCACCAGCTTCGCCTCAGTTATCAGGCGAACCTTGGACGCTCGTCACTACGGGTCTGCATCTGCCTTCAGGTCCCATATGCTCTCCGTCTGCACCCTGGGCTCCACCTCCATTGGCATCGTCTCCGTCGGTCATCCCCCTAGTGTTGACAGCCTAAACTCCACCTTGGCTCCTCACTGACACACAACTGTACCTCTCATTCCAACCAGATGATCCGATGGTAGCTGCTTGCATCTCAGCCTGCTTGATAGACATTTCTTGCTGGATGAAGGACCACCACCTTCAACTAAACCTTGCGAAGACAGAACTGCTTGTGGTCTCGGCCAACCCAACACCTCATCACAACTTCTTCATTCAGCTAGGTTCATCAACCATAACTCCATCCAGGACAGCCAGGAACGTTGGAGATGTGATTTAGGTTCAGTTGAACTTCACAGACCACACTGCTAGAACTACCCAGTCCTGCAGATTATACAACATTAGGAAGATCAGGCCCTTCCTATCAGAGCAGGCCACACAACTCCTTATCCAAGCTCTATCCAGACTGGACTATTGCTCTCTTGGCAGGCCTTCCACCATGCACTGTCAAACCTCTGCAACTGATCCAGAATGCTGAAGAATGCAAGAGTGGTCTTTAACGACCTGAAGAGAGCGCATGTCACACCTCTCCTCAAAAAATTGTCGCACCCATCAAATTCAAGGCACTGATGTTTTCCTACAGAACAACCACTGGCTCTGCACCCCTATACCTAAACAAATTACTTCAGACCTACGTGCCATCCAGAAGCTTGCGTTCTGCAAGTGAACAGCGCCTTGCGGTGCCATCCCAAAGAGCCACAAAATCACTTTCAACGACTTTTACCCTGACTGTTCTAAGCTGATGGAATGACCTGTCCATCTCTACCCGAGCTGCTGAGTCTTTAGCCATTTTCAAGAAACTGCTGAAGATGCATCTTTTTTGACACATGACCCAATAACTAACATTTACTAACACTTACTACTAATATATATATATATATATATATATATATATATATATATATAAATTTTTTTTTTAACCCTATTGTTGGTTTGATTGCTTCTGTTGTAAGTTGATTTGGATGAAAGTGTCTACTAAATGATTAAATAAGGGTCTGCTCTTTCTTTTGATATATTGCATGCTCAGATATTCATACAACAAAATATTCTATGGGCCATTACATTTTTGTGAAAATGATCAAAAACACCAGGGTGGCGGCAACTTTTTTTTTTTTTTAAACGCTGGCGGGGAAAGAGTTAAGGTGGGTAAAGTTTGCTATTATTAACAGGTTAAAAATGACAGTGAGACAGAACAAGTGCTAAGATCTAGGATAGCACGACAGATGGAGTTGAGACAGTCCATCTCTAATGCTGGACAGGGCACATTGACAGTCCTCATTAGAAGTCAGCAATCTGGACAGCACATCAACTCAAGATCATTAAAAACCAGTCCTCAGTCCACATGCTCACTTACATCACAAGTATCTACAGAAGGCCCGTGTAAATTATTCACGATGATAAATACTCTCTCAGGATGACATGAAGCAAAGGAAATTATCACAATCTCCTGAAAATCACCTTCAGGCAAAACTTGTTCTTGACTGGAAGCAGCAGGTAATGACACAGCAGAGGAAAGGACCTGAATGAGACACCTGTTCTAATTAGACATCCCTTCCCCAGACTCTAAAATGAAAGACGGTGGTCACGACATCTGCCCGTCAACTTCAAACCACGCTGGGCACCTAATGAAGCATGCTGGCCACCGCACATCTGTCCCACTGTTTCCACAAACACTCAATGCACTCTGGGAAATGTAGTTCATATATGACGTATGCCCATCTGCGGGATGAAATATGCTCTGTGCTGTCGAAATCAAGGTGACTTTGAAGGTGGCTCCAAGCCAACTTAACTTCCTTGAGTTAATCGAAGAATTCTGTTTTATTGAGCTATTAAAATCCCCATGAATGTCAGAGGAAGAACTGAAAGGATGACTCACTGAAAGTCAGTGCTCTCCTGCGGGGGTCTTTGGCAGGGGAGGGGGCTGTCAGAAGGGGAAGGAGAGCATCTGTTCCCCCCCAGAAACAGGTTCAGCTCAGGACATTATGTAGGCGGAGGCAGAGGGATTGTGGGTTGTGGGTAATGACTGCGGAGGCTGAAGGATTTTGGGAAGAGCAGTTTCTCAGACTCATATATTGGGTTTCATGAGGATGTGATGATTCCAGCCAGGTTCATTACACTTAATGAGATCTATTTCCCTCATAACAGCTCATTGCAATTCCACAGTTCAGAACAGCATCCATCATCCTAAAAATACTGTATGATTTCTGAAGTAGGTAGGAATTTTACCCACCAATAATAACTAGTAAAGATACTCCATAACCTGTTAAAGATCAAGACTTTTTTTTTTTGTGGGCTGAGCCTACCTGGTTGCAGAAAATGACATTTCTGCAGTAGCAATCTGTGGAATCCATGGAAATAAAAGCCTAAAAAGTTAATTTTGCATTTATATCTCCCAATTCTGACTTTATTTTCTTGCAAATCCAAGTTTATATCCCGCAATTCTAACTCTGACTCACAATTGCGAGTTATAAAGTCAGAATTGGGAGATATAAACACGCAAATGCACAAAAGTCAAGAATTGTGAGATAAAAATGCTATGTTATGTTTAAAAGTCATCTATGTGAAAGGTTTAAATATCTCATGCTGTAACTGCTATGTGTGTATGTCCCCTATGAACTGCATATGTGAATATTATGTAGACTTATGTTTCCATCAAATTCATGCTTTAACGGTAACTGATCATTGCGGGTTTCATCAGTCCAGTCTGTGACTTGCGACATAAACGTCTGCGTTTAGCTTCAAAGGGTGTCTTCAACGACGGAATTCTATAAAAATGAAGACTGTATTTTTTGCATTCCGATTCTGATGTACAAAGACACAACAAAACATTTCTCTTATTCTGTGGATTTTGCCCATTTTCCTCCACTTGTTATGCTATTTTTCTGCAGTCACTATGCACGAACAGCTGCGAGTGACGTATGCTCCAAATGGGTCTATATGACCCTTCTTTTTCATAGCCTCTGCAATTCGTTCTAGCATGCTGGATATCAGCTTCTGGGCCAAATCCTTACTGACTGCAATCTATTCTTGCCTTATAGTGCTCAGACTGTATCATAATTTGTGGACTTCTGCTTGTCCACTTGCCTTTTCTAGGACTGACCACAGGTTCTCTATGGGATTAAGACCCGGGCAGTTGCCTTGCCATGGATCCAAAATTTCAATGTAATGATTTCCAAGTCACTTCATTATCACTTTTGCCTCATGACATGATGCTCCATCATGCTGGAAATACAGAGCAAATGCAGAACTTGCCACTGCAAATATACACACACAACATGCTGCTGCTGTACAAGCATACATGCAGTTTTTAAAGTGACACATCATATGCCAAACAAGCTATTTGAGGTACTGTAGATAAAACTAGCGTTAAAGTTACTAAGCTGACAAGACCTCTCTGACGAACTCATATACAAAAGTCATATCAGAATGCAGTGTTTCCCATACATTGATTTATTTGTGGCGGCCCACCACAATAATGACCGCCACAAATAGATTTCAGTGCTTCCCATTCATTACAAAGTCAATGCACAGACTTTTTTCTTTATTCAATTTGCACACTGAATATGGGTTGTAGTTCTTCATTTTGAACTCTCAAAGTGCACCAGATTATTTAACATTAAAATGTGCAAAATTTTCTTCCGGGGGGGGCATGACCCCAGACCGCTCTAGAGGGACCAAGTTCCACCCACCACAGTTTCACCGAAATCCTGTGGAAAACACTGAAATGATTGTACATGAGCTGACGGGGCGTGAACGACACTACAATGTTGAAACTACCAGTGGGAAACTGTTCATACTCTTTGCTGAATTTGTTGAGCCCTGAGTTAATTAAAAAATCATGGTGAAAGCAAATTCAAATCGTTTAAATGTTGAATGTACAATATAGTTAGCAGGCATTTTATGAACTGTTGATGAAGAATAGCCTGTCGAAAATGATAATGAAGCGACAAAACTGCATGCCCCATCATTTTCTGTGGCAGCACAAGAATGACAATATTACATAGAACATCAATTACACACCTATTTTACAAGACGACAAAAGGCTTCCTGTCTTCATCAGAAACTTAAAGTGAAAAGAATGAGGCTTATGCCCATATATGCTTCCCAAAGGCTGCATTTATTTGATCAAAATACAGTAAAAACAACAACATGATGATTTGCTGCTCAAGAAACGTTTCTTATTATCATCAATGTTTAACGTTTTGTGGAAATCTTTTGTAACATTATAAATGTCTTTAAATCACTTTTGATCAATTTAATAAATACTTGATGAATAAATCTACCAATCTACCAAGAGCAGCGTAAATTAGCGTCTGGTTTAAGACATGCTTTTTTGGGGCCGTAAATAATTACCAATACACTGACTAGCGCAAACCTTATTAAATCATGTTTCATAATTAATTTAAATACTCTCCTCCCATAAATTTTGCATTTGAAAAGGAAACTCCTACAAATGCATGCAATAAGGTCAGCCGCAATAAAAAAAACCTTCATGCCTTTTCAAAGCAAATTTTTCAATGCGTGTCTTTAGTAAATCCTGACAGTAGCTTTTTAACACCAAAAGAGGGTTTGCTCAGGCCTGGCGCCAGCTGTTGGTAAATCTGGCCCATAGGGTCACTGCATAGTGTGTGAATATGAACACAGCTACAGCCATGTGAAAAAGATAGGACACCCCATGAAACCCTTTGTCTTTTTCAACATATAGACATTGGGTCTTCTTTTCAACAATATTGTGAGTTGGAGGTAATATAAATAATAATACTAAAAACTAAAAAAAACTGAAGAAATATTTTTTTTTAATTATTTGTAAAATTTTCCTAACAGAAATGCAATATTTGGTGAGGAAAAAGATAGGACATCCCCACATTTATTTACTACGTAAAATGCATAAAATTAGAATAAGGTGTTCCACATAATGTGCAAAAGATGAGAACATTGTTAAAGAGGATTATGGAGGAGCCTGTCTTATTTAAACCTCATCTCCAAAATATTCAAAATCAAGGTGGAGAACATTTAAAACAACTGCCAAATTGCCCAAGCCAGGCCGTCCTAGCAAGCGCAGCCCAAAAGCAGACCGCAAGATGCTTAAAGAAGTCTCCAACAATCCTAAAATGTAATCTTGGGACCTACAGGTAAATCTTGCCATAGTTGATGTTAAAGTGCATGCGTCTACCATAAGAAAGAGACTGCACATTTAATTTGCATGCAAGGTGTGCAAGGAGGAAACCTAGACAAAGACTACGACTTCTGGAACAATGTGCCTTGGACCGATGCATCCAAAGTTGAATTGTTTGGGCCCAGTAGCAAAAGACATGTGTGGGACAAATCAAAGACAGCATTTGAGCACAAAAACCTCGTACCAACTGTGAAGTATGGGGTTTGGGGTCATGATTTGGGGCTGCTTTGCTGCTAAATCCACAAAGGAATGGCTCAAAAGAAAAAAATGGAGAGAGTTCTGGAATGGCCAAGTCAAAGCCTAGATCTTAATCCTATTGAGATGCTGTGGGGTGATTTGAAACTGGCTGTGCATGCAAGAAACCCCTCAAACATCACACAGATGAAAAGATTCTGTATGGAGGAGTGGGAAAAACTTTCTCCCAGTCGATGTCAGAGACTTGTAGACAGTTATAGGAAACATCTTATTGAGGTTATTTCAGCCAAAGAGGGCAATACCAGCTATTAGGGCTTAGGGTGTCCTAACTTTTTCCTCAGTAGGAACTGGCATCTTTGTACATTTTTTGTTAAATAAATGATATCATGGTTAAAATGTCATTGTTTTTGGTTCAATTACATCACCTTTATATATAGATATTGTTTGAAAGAAGATCAATATTGATATGTCCATATTTCTTAAAAAATAACTAAATATTTCATGGGGTGTCCTATCTTTTTCACATGACTGTATAATGTCAGTATTGGCAAAACTCAAGCAGGAGTATTTGTGCAGTGCTCACCTCAGTTTGTTGTGGTGCTGCAAGGTCAATGACAAACATCATCATCACTCTCTCACTGCAGAGGAGTTTATAACTTACTTCCCTGAATAAGCGAGATAGGAAGCAAACACACACTCCTGTGAGAGGTTTGTGTGCCCCAGGGAGAATGTGTGGAAAACCTAAGAATAGATACTTAAATTAGCATTTGTAGGTCTACATGTTCAAAAGGCCATAAAGGTGAACTCTCCTCTGAACTAGAAAGTGGAAAGAACATATAGCACCACAGAAAATACAGTAACAGTTTACAATAAAGTCCCATTAGTTAACATTAGTTAATGCATTAACAATGACCAATACATTTGTTACAGTATTCAGTCATCTTTGTTAATGTTAGTGAACTGTTCATTGTTAGTTCTGTCATGACAACTCTCTGAGAGACTGGCATGGTAAAAGAGATTGGCGTGGTAATGGATATGGCAATGCTAATGAATTTGGTCTTGTCAGAATACATCTGCAAAGCTACCGAGACTTGCTACTGCAAATACATTCACAGACATTTCTGTGAGGATGTAAGACATACAGCTGCTAGATAGATATTTTACTTTATAACGTGTTAAATATGGATATTTTTCTTACAAAAACCCATCGATTCACTTCAGAAGGCCTTTATTAACCCCTTTCAAGTTTCAAGACCTGCATGTTTTTCAATAAAAAACAGCGTGTAAATAAGACTATTGAGGTTTTTCTATTACTTTTCTTAGGCAATTGGAATTTCATTTGGTGGATGACAAAACATCAAAAAATGACTCACATTGAAGTAGGGACTAAAACCATATAGACCAAAAATCATTGGGTATAGAATACACAACTCATAGCAGTAACGACCGCAAGTTTTATATAGGAAGAATGTAAAAGTGGGTTTTATTATAAAAAGCTTATAGCAGAACAGTAGTTCATGGACCTTAAGTATTTGAATATATAATGATCTTACTAATATAAGATAACCTAGTGATATACTATATTGCTAAAGGTTTTGGGGCATCTGCCTTTATATGCACATACTTTGTGCACTGGTGCGCAGTCATGTTGGAACAGGAAGGGGCCATCCCCAAACTGTTCCCACAAAATTGGGAGCATGAAATTGTCCAAAATGTCTTGGAATCCTGAAGCATTAAGAGTTCCTTTCACTGGAACTAAGGGGCCAAGCCCAACCCCTGAAAAACAACCCCACACCACAATCCCTCTCCACCAAACTTTATACTTGGCACAATGCAGTCAGGCAAGTACCGTTCAGGCAAGCATTGCACTTGGTGATGTAAGGCTAGGATGCAGCTGCTCGGCCATGGAAACCCATTCCATGAAGCTCTCTACGCACTGTTCTTGAGCTAATCTGAAGGCCACACTGACCTCCAAACTTTGTAGCTATTGAAAGTTGGCAACTTCTGCACACCCTGCTCTGTGATTTTACATGGCCTATCACTTTGTGGCTGAGATGCTGTTGTTCTTAATTGCTTCCACTTTGTTATACCACTAAAAGTTGACCGTGGAATATTTAGTAGTGAGGAAATTTCACGAATAGATATTGCACAGGGGGCAACCTATCACGGTACCATGCTTGAATCCACTGAGCTCCTGAGAGCGACCCATTCTTTCACAAATGTTTGTAGAAGCAGTCTGCATGCCTAGGTGCTTGATTTTATACACCTGTGACCATGAAAGTGATTGGAACACCTGAATTCAATGATTTGGAGGGGTGTCCCAATTCTTTTGGCAATATAGTGTATATTACATAAAGTAATGTTCATTATACAGCAATATTACACATTTTATGTAATGCAGTTATTTATGTCTACCAGATAATAAATGTACATTACATTTTTACATTACATTTCACATCTGAATACATCATCATGCGATACGTCGCTTTGTGTGCAGGCTTGAGAAATAAAGAGCTTCTTTGTGATGGAAATTAGAAAATAAAGAGAGACAGAGTATGGTGGTAAAGGGAAAATGAAACCGCTTGCTGATAATAGCGAATGAAAAACTGCAGAAAAAGAGGTCTGCTCCTTCATCGAGCCGAGATAGCAAACGTGCCCCCATTTCCTTTTAATGAGGACAGGGTGGCTGCAGAGCACCCAGCGAGGAGACAAAGAGAAAGAGGATTTCTCAGATCCGCCTTCCCCTGAGTCCATGCAGGGCAAGAATGATTCAGTGAACATGAAGGAGAAATTGGGATGTGCGGGCCTGCGGTGACTGTTAAACGACTTGAGTTTGTGAATCTGCTGCTGGTAAACTGTTGTGGAGGAGAGGAAGACTTGAGCCCTGCAGACCACAAAAAAATACAGAAGTAGCTGTGATTTTATTTCCCTCTTTATCTACAGCTTCCTCTGCCTTGCATTCTATCAATCTGTCTTCCTGTAACCTGTACTTACAATGGGATCTAAAGTATAAAGCATATTGTGTGTATTGCCTACTTCCTGACTGAGGAAGTGGATTGATCAGTTGCAGGTGGCTGTTATAGTGGTGGAATGAGCTCTGGAAACTTAGAAGAAATGTCAATAAATAATCACACCAATGTTCATTTGAAAACTAAACACTTCTTCCAATGCATTTTTGGCCAACTGACAGATGCAAAGCAGAAGAAAAGAGTGTTTGGGTAGAATGTGTAGATTACAGCAAAAAAAAAAAATGTCCACTCAGCTGCTGACTTACAAATAACAAGGAATAGTATGGCTAATGAAGACGACAACACACAGAAACAAGGTATTTTCCTGCTATCGGAGCAATTCAAGCTGGTATTAAATCAATATAATTATGCTTACATTCTCCATCTACTACACAGCATTGGTAACATACATTTTGTACATTGGAGAGATGCTGAAATATACAATATTGTATATTGGGTATACATGTATTTTTATAGTTACATGTCAGAATCAGTGACAAAGCAGGTGAGAGCCAATAAGCAACTGATTTTACTTATGTCAAATCTTTGTTGTAATGCTTTTTAAGGTGGCAAAGTTTTACACTTGCAATCACTGCTGAGGATGGAGGCAGAGGTCGATGAATACAGTTTTTCTCATATGGATTCTGAAGATTTGGATTACAGCATACAAATACAATATTAGCCTACTTTCATGATCATGTTGGGGTTTTAGTGTAGGCCTATTGTATGGTCATTTTTTAGTCACAGCATATTAAGAAACCTCCTTTTATATGCCACGGCAAACAATATAAAATAGCATGATAAGTAATGGTTAAAATTACATTGATTACATTCAGTAATTAATTAAAAAAATTATAAAAAAAAAAAAAAAAAAAAAAATGTAGTCTTATTGTAAATTGTAATCCTTTAAAAATGACCTGGCAGCAGAAGTCAGAAAGAAAAAGAATTTCAAGCGAGTCAACCACATTAAACAAATGCAACAATATCAATGATCATAAATATTACAGAATTAATCAATTAATTCCATCAATTCAATATTCATACGTATAAGGATTTGTAAACATTTGCATATTGCTCATACATAAATTATTTACATATTTAGATGCTGTCAATATTTACGTATAAAAAAGGTAAAACCACACTTCAGGCATGAGCTCATGTTGGATGAGTAGTTGGTCCCTTATCCAACACTCTAAAAATCACTGGGTTAAAAACAACCCAATTTGGGTAAATATAGGACAGAACACGCTGGGCTATTAAAAAAATTTACATGAATTAATGTTTACGGATTAACGTAATCCTCTAAAATACTCCACACAACCACTGTTTGCACGATAATTCCTTTATTTTTGATCATATTTTACAGCATATTTTATATTGTTTTAATCAAGCGGCAACCTCCCCCATTTTCTCTTGAACCCAATATGGAAGTGACTTAAATTTAAACAGAATCTCATTGAGCCCCATGTTAAAATGCCCAACTTTACAGCAAAAAAACTAAAATATGTTTACATAAATTGTGGTTTTGGTCTTTACAGCTAATTTTGCCCTTCATGACAACTGTGAGGGGGGTGACATTTATTATAACTCATTCGTTTAAATTATATTAAGCCATAAAGTTCTGCATAATTAAGGGCGTGGCCACTTTAAGTGACAGGTGGATTGCTACTGTTGTCACTACTACCGTTTGTCTGCTGTCTGTTAGTCATCACCTCAGCTCCAGCCACGTCCCGCCTTGTTGCCAATTTTCAATTAACCGGGAGTGAGGAGCGATGATGCGCTGCCAAGATGGCAATGGCCAACTTTAGGCTTTAAAAATGCTCTTCTGAAACCTACGGGTGGCGTCACGGACACTAAGTCCATTTTTTTTTTTAAGCTTGCTTAACAAATATTAGAAGTAAAAAAATAAACGTTTAGAAGTAATTCAAGTGTAATTGATCAGTCTCTGTTGTCCCGTTTCCACCGTAACGGCATGGGATCTCGTGCCGGAGCTTGTATCATGTTCAGCAGGGGAACTTCTGACTTCAGACCGCCGCCCTGCGTTTCACTCGTAGCTCAAATATGCTGACTGGCTCCATATCCTGTCCATAAACAATCAGTGTATATTTGTAAGAACATATTTTAACATCCTAAGTATTTATATTCTGTCTCTGTGAATAAAATCATAAAATTTCATGCAAGACATCAGTTCCCATCACACGAAAAGACTCGTTAAGGTGACTCACATTGCACCCCTGTGTGTTGCTTTGCATAAAATGAAACGATATACAGCACAATAACGAATTTATAGATACAATAAAATGTACACAAACCTGTATTTTACCGAAGACATGCACCCATTTGACGAAGCTGCACTGCTCTCTCCTGAAGAAGTCACAAAAAGCCTGCGATGAATAACTCAACCCCTGGGATGTTATATCTGACCCAGGATCTGGGATACACAAAAAATACCCAAACACAGGGTTGTTACATCTGACCCAGGATCTGGGTAACAAAAAAACTACCCAAACACTGGGTTGTTACATCTGACCCAGGATCTGGGTAACAAAAAAACTACCCAAACACTGGGTTGTTACATCTGACCCAGGATCTGGCTAACACAAAAACTACCCAAACACTGGGTTGTTACATCTGACCCAGGATCTGGGTAACAAAAAAACTACCCAAACACTGGGTTGTTACATCTGACCCAGGATCTGGGTAACACAAAAACTACCCAAACACTGAAAAAAATAACCCAATTTTTTTTTGTGTGTATAAAGATTGTCATAGACCCATCTAGTGTCAGACAGACTCAAATTAATTGGTTTCTGTGGACTGTAGGTTCTAGGTCAATGATGTACATAAGTATGCAATTAATTTGATTAATTAATGGGAATTTAATGTCATTAATTCAATTAAAACTGGAATTTGTAATCGATTTGCAGTCCTAATAAGCATACTCCAGTGCAGGCTATTGAATGATAACAACGTCTATAGCAGACACAGCTTTTTCGTCTCAGCATTAGAAGCAGTGAGCGTGACTCACACACACACACACACACACACACACAAACAGAAACACACATCAATAGGAGTGCAAACAAAGCTCTGATGTCTGCTGTCAGTAGCAGTACCGCAGTTATTCATCAAGCCCATTCGTTGCCTCCATTTCTCTCTCGTTCAGCCACAACTGAATCTGTGTTAAACCAACAGTAGAAAAGCTCACAAATAATCTGAACCTACAGGAGTGTAATCCCCAGATATTACACAGGTGTTAGGAGAGTTCAAAATACACTGCACACAGATTAAATACTGTAGATATAATGCAGTAAAGCAAGCAGAAATCATCCAGAGAATATTTACAGGGGAAATGTGTTGAATTGATATACCATTAGAAGAAAAAAAATTCTCAGCCATGGGTTGCAGGTTGAAAATAATAATAGCAATTGAACTCTTACTTTTTTCTCCTTCAGATTACTTTAATATGTTCCGCCGACCTAACCTAGTAAGTATAAGATATTGTGCTCTATCATACACCCGGTCCAATGCAACATCAGGCATGACGCAAGTGTTTTTTGGTAGTTTCAGCCTGACGCATTTATCATTTTCACGTCCAGTGCCAATAGCAAATGCACTCACGACCCGATAGGCATGCTGGTCTGAAAATGAGGTGTGTTCAGGTGCGTGGTTGGCGCATAGCTATTTCGAGGCAACTGAAAATGACTGCGCCACTGACCAACAAAAACCTGGTCTAAAATCAATGCAGTATTTTTTCTGTTATTTAAAGGGCCCATTAGTAATATGCTCCTATAGGTTGGTGCACAATGAGCCCTCTGCTTATTACACACGTGTACAGGGATGCACAGCAGCGCACAAGCATTTTGAAATATTAAAAATAAAAGGATTCCTCTCTGGACCATGTAAATAGCGAATCTGCCATGGTGCAAACGCAACTGGCTTTTAAAGGAAATGGGATACTCTGGTTGGTTTATTGCATGTTATGTCCAAAACCCACCAATGACTCATTAAGAGACTAGGTACAACCCTTTTGGACCTTTCACCTGGCACGCCGACCGTTTTTTCCGTCGTTAAACTAACAAAAGTGGATTTGGGCACGGCCTAAGTGCACCTGTGCCATGCGCTAAGGTCGTTAAAATAGGGCCCATTGAATCTTTAACTGTCTGTTGCATTCCTGAAGAATAAATTTAATTTCAATAGGTATTGTTTCTGACTGGAATTATATATAAAAAAATCTAATAATAATATCAATGAAGAGTACATTTTTAATACACATTTGCACATGTATTTTTAAATTGTTATTTTTTTTTTTAAATGTATATTTATTTTATACACACATTGTGCCTTTACGAAAGTATTCATACCCCTTGTTTTCACATTTTGTTATGTTGCTGACTTATGCTAAACTACTTTAAAGGAACACTCCACTTTTTTTAAAATAGGCTCATTTTCCAACTCCCCTAGAGTTAAACAGTTGAGTTTTACCGTTTTCAAATCCATTCAGCCAATCTCCGGGTCTAGCGGTAGCACTTTTAGCATAGCTTAGCATAATTCATTGATTCTGATTAGACCATTAGCATCTCACTCAAAAATGACCAAAGACTTTCGATATTTTTCCTATTTTAAACTTGACTCTTCTGTAGTTACATCATGTACTAAGACCGACAGAAAATGAAAGGGAGGAAGAGTACAAAAACATTTTTGCTGCAATAAAAGTTCACATAAGCATGTAACCTCCATAATCCTTTATGGTAGAAGACTGGAACAACAAGGACTCTTCCTAGAGCTGGCCTCCTGGCCAAACTGTGCATTCGATGGAGAAGGGCCTTGATTAGAGTGGTGACCAAGCTGTTTGTCACTCTAGTTGAGCTCCATGATTATATATGGAGATGGGGGAAATTTACAGAAGGACAAACATCACTGCAACTCTCCCCCGATCTGGACTTTATGGTGGAGTGGCCAGACTGGCAAGACTCTCCTCAGTGAAAACACATGAAAACCTTGGAATCTTGGAATTTGCAACAAAAAAAAAAAAACACCTCATGACTCTCTCGGACTGTGAGAAACAAGATTTTCTGGTCTGATGAACCTCAGTTCCCAGCATCATGTATGGAGGAAACCAGGCACAGCACATCACCTGCACAATACCATCCCAACAGTAAAGTGTGGGGGTAGCAGCATCATGCTGTGGGGGTGTTTTTCAGCGGCAGGGACTGGGGAACCCATCAGGGTAGAAGGGCCACAACATTTACATAACATCGCCCACTGCCGTTTTACTTTTTTATAGAAATAAAAAACATTCAATTCAGTTGGATAATGATCGCTTCAATTGTAAACCATTGCAAACTTCTGCTCTGCTCATCCAGCATGAGCTGCAGAGTTGCACACAGTGCAGCAGGAATCACAGCTTACTGATTTTGTGACGAGAGTAAGGCAAGACCATGGAGGAGGATTTGTTGCGCAAAGTCTATAGAAAAGGGGGAACAATAAAAAAACAACAACATTTAAACAATGTTAAAAAAAATGAAAAGTAAGAAAGGAAAGTTCCAGGAGAAACTACAATAGGCTGTTTTATAATATGCATGAAAGGGCGGCATCTGTGGAGATCTCATTCACACATCCACACAGACTGGCTCCTGGGCCACACCATGACATTTATAAATATGCATCAGAGCCCACACATCAGTGTGCCTGTTCTCAACAAGGTCCTGCATCGACAAACATTCACCCTGACTCTCTCCTCCGCTCATTATCTCCCTCACTCAAGCTCGCTCTTCCCACCCAAACAAGTGCAAACGCTCTTATTCCCCTCAGGAGGCGAATTTAAATGTTTGTGTAGTGTGTGTGTAATGGTGAATGAGTGATGCCGAGTGTGTGGTACAGGTTATTAAACCATGGCTAGTGTGGACTGGTGTGGGCAGGAGTGCAGAGCAGGACTTAATGTGGTGTGAGAGTGCCATTACGTTTAAAGTAATGAGTCTGATGAAGCCAAACTCAAACAGCACACATGCAAACTAAAACTGCAACACTTCAATGCACCACTTTCAGAACAAATCTGAACAATCTCTCAATTTGTATAAACAAACAAAAAATCATGTATGCAGTAAAGCACTATAGAAGTCTAAGGGGCATTCCAGAGGATTTCAAATGTTTTATGTACTCATATTTATTAGATACGTTAGATAAATGATCTATTTTATGTTATTTCTTCAGTAAAGAGTGTGTTATTTTAGCTCGACAAGTCACAAGTGATTGTATTTATGAGTTAGTCACTGAATTATTCACTCAAAGATTCAGCCAAAGACTCTGATTCAATCAGAAACACACAAAACAAGTGATTGGCTGCATCCAAAATTGCATACTTCCCTACCATATAGAATAGGCAAAAAACAGTATGTGACAAAAGCAGTATGACCGAATTCACAGTAAAGGAGAAGGCAAAAAGTACCCTGATGGCCTACTATTTCCAGCAAGATTCTGAAGTGTGCACACAATGGACACTTTACAGCCATTTTATTTTAGCCTGACAAGCCAGACCCACATCAAGATGTTGGGTCTGGGAAAACACCATTGGCAGGGCTCAATCCGTGGGGCGGGATAAATGGTTGTCTTTCAAATTCGCTCTGCACGCGTTTTCATGCGTTTTCCCACTAGCAGAGCTAGTTGATAGATTAAACTTTTGACTATCCAGTCAGCAAAACTCTGAACACTTCTTCCTTTTTAAGAATGACTTCAGTGTTGTTCTTTGTTAGCAGGGAAGTAGCAGGGAATTCAGCGGAACTGTCGCAACTCTGCCGTCATTATGTTAAGCCCGCCCACCAACTCTATACACGATGTGATTGGCCTGACTAGAGTTTGGTTTTTCAAGCTCACAAGCCAACAGAGAGTTGCTAGACGACCCTGGCTGCAAATTACATTTGCTGCCGCTTGGGTGCGTCCAGATTTCTAGGCTAATTGTATTTATGAGTCATGAATCATTCACTCAACTGTAAGGACCGGTTTTACTGCTAAGACAAAAGCTGAGATCCAACACCCTGCATTAAAACAATAAAACTCAATCTGAAGAGATCTCACAGAGATACTGTAGGACACCGCCCTGACCAAAACCCTCTCCCCCTCTCTACCTCCCTTTCCCCCTTCCCCCTGATTCAAGTCCCAGAATGCAGATATATTACATATGATTTATCTTGTGAATCTATTGTTTTATCCCTTTCATGTCTGGTGTCTTTTTAAAGGTCATAGTGCGATTGGTAAAATGGTCTCAACATCACTGAAGTCACTGATAGGGTTAGAAAGATTGAAACATATGAGAATTGTGTTCTCTTTTTGAGTGGTCTCTCCAAAGATATCTGATCTTCTCCCCCCAAACTAGGTGTTTGTGTTGCAAATATTTACAACCCTTTGTTCTGGTCTGGGTATTTAAGGAAGGGTAGCAGGGCTGCCATTTGGGGGAATATTCTGTAGACAGAAGCCCCCATGCAGTGTTGTGTCAGTGTCATAAGAGACACGCACACACACACTGTATGTAGTGTGCCAGATATGACTCTTTGAAACTATTTTCATATTACTTAATTGTATTTTATGCTGAAAGTTGTGTACCATGGATTCATGATTAATTATGTTCTTTAAGTTCTGTCTGGCCAAAATAAATGTTAATCTTGATTTATTCTGTATTTTTCATAAATCATTACTCAAGTAGTGTCGCATGAGGAGTTTGTAGGAGTTTCCGTAAATCTTTCTGTCAGGGCAGATTCATACCGAGGACCCCATGACCGGAGCATGGCGCTAAGCATGAGGGGCAATCTGATTTCTGGGTGTCACTGTTATTAACAAGTTGCAGCTTTAGTGACTATTGCTAAAATTACACTTTCTGTTATGAGTAAGCATGTGCGACTCACTTAAAGGTAAAATAGTTCACTCTGTAATCCTCTGTAATATCAGAACTGACTAATTTGCGTCCGTGAGGTAATGTAATTATAATCGCGAGCATTATCCTCTGAGCGACTCCGGGTCCCATGGAGGAACGAGTATTTGAAATTAAGAGATACTAAGAGAAATCAAAGATCTAAATTAAATCACAACTAAACTTATGATCAGCTGTTAAGTTACAAATGTAACAAATGTAACAAAGTTACAAAGAATTGGAGTAAGATCAAATTATTCATGGAGTCAGATTTAAAATTCGATGGTCATAAATTAAGTGAATCCAACAGAAGTGCTGAGAAGGCGAACACGCAGAAGTCCTTCGACCAGGCCGTTAGATTCCGTCCTTGGGCTAACGGATGGACCTTACACAACCAATTCACTCAAAGCTACGGATTCATTCAGGAACAAAACAAGCTAATGTCTATGGCTCCATCTGAAATCGCATACTCTCTTTTTGAATAAATAGGCTACTTACTTTGCGACTCCTAAAAAAGTATTTTCTATAGTATGAATGTAATCCTACATTCATCATGTTGTCATTGTCATTTGACATATCTGCATCGGTTTCGTCGCTTCACTGCCATTCACAAATCCTAATTAAATTAAATGTTTCAATTCTTCTATTTATTGCTACATTGCTCAATATTTTATGCATTCGTATTATATTACATGTCCTGCTAGAGGAGTCACCGTATTTTGCTTCTTCTGAATGACAGTAAATGACAGTCATTCCATGCTTGTGTCCACACAATGGAAGATTTATAAAAAAATGTCCAACAGACTAAGCAGAAGACGACACAGACTACAATTTAGCCCATCCAACCACTATCATAACAATTTTGCACCCTAAACAATAAGTTTAATTCCTCTCACAACACACAGAGACAGAAAGTATGCTGGGGAAATATTTTTTTTCTTCCTCCCAAATACCCATGAATACAAATGAGACGCGACATGGGAGAATGCTGGCAGCGTAGGAATGCAATTTACTAATCCCAGGAAGTCTTCACTGCGTCCTCAGGGCCTACGAGCTAATTAAACCCCATCCACATCCAGTAAAGCAGCCAGCCCTTCTTCATGCCGCTGGAGTGCGACTTTCATACATCTTCTTTAATACCAACAGCCAGATATGCAATACAGGGGACCAAAATGAGGTTCAGAGTTGAGGCCGTGTACTGTGGAGAAGCCTATTAGAGTTTGATCTCAGACATCCTTCCTATAGCAACAGTATAAGGGATATATTTTCATTTATATTTATATTCTGAGCTGTAAAACCATGTGAATATTCACTCTGGAGCTGCAGGAAAACGACACTGATGGCAACACAAAAACAATGTGCACAGTCCAAAACCCTTCAATAATGACCTCAGGCCAAAGGCAGCAAACAGGGAAAAATAAGTCTGTTTATGCTTTTTAAGAGCCTCCAAAACAAAACTGTGCACTGGTAACATTTATCAATACAGTACATGCAAAAAATAATGGGGTCATGTAACCTGCCCATTTGATTGGACCACAATAAACACGTTCCAGAATACACCAGGACCAGCCTATGTGTGCTATGCGACACAGTGTTACCTTGCTAGAAGTAGCCAGAATATTAATAACATAAATAACGTCCCCATAAATAACATGGTTGGCAGCAATAAATTAATCAGATAGACTGTAGCATTTAAAGGGGTCATGACATGGATTGGTTTATTATGATTAATTTAATGTGTGCCTTGAGGTTCACTTATAATGTTAATATATGCACACACAAAAAATATATGCAGGAAAATGTCATTTCAACCCTCATTCTGACCCTGAAAGATCCTTTAAGGCTTATCAGTAAACAGCAACTGTTATGATTGGCTAACCCATTGCATAAGACATATGTTCTGAAAACATTATCCCTATAAAGCCATTTATGTCAAAGCAATATGAAATTATTTACTTACGGATTGCAATGTGTCTGCTGTCAGATCCAGTACAGTTGGCTGCTTCATCTTTCAACAAAGGCTTCTTTGCGAACCTTCCTCTTTTACAAAACAAATCTGTCAAATGTTCCAAACAAACATGTAATCCTCGGAGTCCTACGTACGTGATCCGGGACGCCATTTAAAACAACAACAACAACAACAACAACAACAACAACAACATGCACTTGTTCCTGGTGCTGGTGTCCTATTTAAGTCTGTACATGTTTAAAGAATCGTCAAAGTGAACAATATTTTACTCTTCCATTTGTCCTGTTGTCAGCAGACAAGTAGGCCTATGGAGTTCAAAAACTGAACAGGAATCTGTACTGTATCCAGACAGCGTTAGTGATTGTTTGCTTTTGACAACTCGAAACTGGTGTAGACGTAGTCGTTAATGCCGAGTTCACACTGGCACGATTTTCAAAGTCGTCAGATCTGTGTTCTTTCACCCTGCGACTATCTAGCATTCAGCCGCTGCTGTGTGCATATTACACGATGGATCGGCGACAGGGGGGTTTCACATTGTATGACTTTACTCGGCGACATCTCTGTCTGGTCCACAAAATACGTTTCACAACCCAACCTAAAACACGCGCGATAACGTTAGACCTCTATCACAGCAAAATTGAATACCGGAAGTGCGCGTCAAAGGTGTGTTTTGATTCTTTCAGTGCAGCTAGTTGAACAAATGCTTAAAACAAGTATCCTGAGGATGATTTCAAAATCCGGACATTTTCAGTGACAGGAGAAGAGATAAACTGATAATTACTGTGAAGCCAGGATTTTCCTAACTCAAAGGAACTTGTAGTTTTGTAATCCAACATAAAACGATGCTCGTAAATATACGTGATTATTTCACCACAAGGAGTCAGTGCTCCTCTAGTGACCGCAACACTGCATTGTGTGAGCCCGGATGAATAACATCAGAACATATTTATTTATTTGTATTAAAAATGTTAGTCATTATTCTGTGTCATTTTTAATTGACAATGATTTCACTGTATGTAGGCTAATTCACACATTATGCCAAAATTAAGCAGTTGCGCTGTCAATGCATTGTTTAAGATGATCAAATAGGCTATTTAACATCATTACATTTCTTTAAGGCAGTTACTCATTCATCTATTTTAATACTGCTCTCACGAAAATTAACCATGATTTTACTATAAAAAATAAAAACATGGTTATTGTAGTTTAACCATGGTATTTATAGTAAAACTGTGGTAATACAAATGGTAATCAATCCATGGAAAATCAACATGGTTACTACATTTTTACTATAATAAAACCATGGTTAGTTTTCGAAAGGGTGTTTCAGTCACAGGTATGGTGTAACAGGTATGAAATATCAGTAAGAAAAATACTGTTGATGAAAAGACGATCACTGGATTGTGGCAGGTTAGTTGAGAAATACATTTATTTATTATTCAGAATGCACTTTTCCATTACCAGTACCAGCTCAACTCAACTCGCCTCACCTCGCCTCGGCTCAGCTCGGCTCGCTTTTCGCTCCGATTTCCATTGCAGATAATACCTACACAATAGTACCTGGTCGTCATAGTGACGCTGCAGGAAAATGCTGTGACGTAATCTTCTACGCGACACACCCGCTACCAAACAAAGGAAAGTCTCCACCTCCTCGTTTGACCACAGTGTATTCTTCCATAATAGTAATGGGTATATCATGCAATATCTGGCACGTGCAATGATGACGCAGTGAATAGTGACAATTCTCTTTGACCAATCAGCAGTCTGCCGTGTTTTCACGTCACATTTTAGTATCGCCTCAGCTCGTTCAGAACCTCGCCGGAGGTGATACGAAAAAAAAGTATCTGGAAGCAGGTACAGGTACAACTTTTACACAGTGGAAAACCAAACAAAGGCGAGTCAAGCTGGTACTGTGTAGTGGAAAAGCGCCATTAGAAGGGAACATTTCAGCAGGCTGAAGAAATGAGATGTAAACATCCTCTGTTTTGAAATGCATAGGTCTACTGCACACGAACATACTCCCACGTATTATTTTAAAAGAAGGGCCTTCATCCAGCCATATCAGTGTCACCCATGCGTTCCTTTATCCTTTTAGTGTCAGGGAATCGTGAAATCTGAGGTAAGGGTGTCGTTGTTGGATTATCGCAAAAAAATCTGTGATCAACAAAAATGTATGATACTTACACGTTTTGTCCATCAAGATAATTATCACAGGATGAGCACAACTTTTATGAATTTTGAAGCCTAAATACGAACTACACACAAACTACACCACGGGCCTATGAATACAACTTCACCATCACTAAGCTTTAAACTCTTTCAGTTTTTATCTAAAAACATTTTCCCAGAACATTTGAGTTTATAAGAGCACACTTAGAAGCATAAAGAGGCTGTAGAAGCGGACTGAGCTTACCTTTTCAGCGTGATGACGTTTAATCTCCCCGACAGCCTCTGTAGTCTCATTTAGCCACTTGTTAGCAAACGCCTTTTTCAAAACACATAACAGCTTCAAAAAATCACGGGTGGGGTAATACCGATGTATTTTATGTCGTATAATAAAATGTGAAACTGTCTTGAGCTTGTGTTCACCACAATCCTTATTTCAGCCATTTAAACAAAATCCCATTAAAAAAACCATTGACTTTAGGGCGATGGAACCGGAAGTGCTAAAATGCTAACTCGCTTCTGCGTTTTGGCCTACAAAGTGATGTCATACCTGCACCAATCTATTGCGAGAAGTGATAAGGAAATAACGCAAGATCACATGTGCGTGAGACCGGAGTTCTCACACGAGACTGGAATTGTTACTAAAAATGATAACCTGCAAGAACCTTATGATTCAAATTGTCATGTGCGCTGATTTGCAGCGAAAAGGAGAAAAGATTATGGGGTGAAAAACACCAACATGCGATGATGTAAAACTATACCTTGCTCTGCAAATGTGATGTCACAAATCGAATCTAGTTGCCTTCACATACTATCGAAATTATCATAAATACTCTCTAGTCAACATTTGAATGTGATGCGCTTGTCATCACAACTTAAAGTAGGAAGTAGGACATTTCCGATAGCACATGAAGGCAGCATTAGAGCCAGTCTGGAGAACAGAGTTGACAGATTTCAAAGAAAATTGCGTAGTGTACAATCCGCACAAGCTCATATTTTTTTGCTTGACATTTTTAATTCCATCCAGTCAGAGGATATGTTTGATATTTTGACCTGATTTTAGAACACATTGTTTTCATTTGTCATATCTCATGAGTTTGTTGAGTTCGGAATAGTGTGAAAGTCTGGAAGTGTGTGACCCTCATTATTTAGCGCATGATACCCAGTTTTTCTATGCACCTGTTTACAAAGTCAGCAAGTGTATGATGCCTAGGACCAGATTTACTAAACAGGGCAAATTAGCGCGAGAGCGCAATTCCACAAACGCGCCGATGGGAGTGGAAAGTTCTGTGTGTGATCTACTGACAACGCACAAATTTAAAGAACAGACACAGCCGGATAATTTCATTAATGACCAATGCAATCTACCAGTTAGCATCTGGTTTAAGACATGCTTTATTTGGGCAGTAAATAATGCAAATACCAGAGTGCAAGCCATAGTAAATCGCCTTGCGTGATTAATTTAAATACTCTCCTCCCATTAATTTTGCATCTGAAAGGGAAAGTGTATGCAAATGCATATGCAATAAGGTCAGCCGTAAAAATAACTCCACATCTTTTTTATCATTGTGTCTTTAGTAAATCCTGACAGTTGTTTTTTTACAGTTTCCTGTAGCTCAAGCAATAAGAGTGTGGCGCTAGCAACGCCAAGGTCATGGGTTTGATTCCCAGGGAAAGCAAGAACTGAAAAAAAATGTAAAAATGTGTACCTTGAATACAATGTAAGTCGCTTTGGATGAAAACGTCTGCCAAATGCATAAATGTAAATGTAAAAGAGGGTTTGCGCTGGTACAAGCTATTATTAAATCTGGCCCATAGTGTCCTAAAATCTGCTCAGATTTGAAAAGTCGTGTAGTGTATTCAGCCTTAAAGTGCCCCATTATGCTGTTTTAAAGTTTCCTAATTTAGGTTCCAGTCTCTCTAAATCCCCTTTCCACGAGCCTACTCTGCTCTAATTGGTCAGATGGCCCAGTCTGTTGTGATTGGTCTACAGCATGTATTTCGAAAATAAACGGCCATTACCATAACTGAACTCCAGCTCCATTCAGGAGGCTGTTCCTAAAGCTCAGCAGTTGTGCACTGTAAAGACAGTAACGATGATGTCAAATCTGTGTGTGTGTGTTCTAATGTATTGCGGTGCACATGCGGGACTGTATCAATAACAGCGCATACGTTAGCCGAGCACTAAGGTGAATGACTGATGGAGCATTAAAGTTTGCAAAACAAATCTTGCTCCATCCTTTATCTTTACTCAAAGTAGTAGGAATGACAGACAATCTGCATTAACAGACACAGTTTTAGGTAATACTGCAGCACACAGCTGATTTGCAGCATTATTTCAGTAAGACAGTAATAACGGTTAGCCAGATACCTACACAATATTAAACATAATAAACACATTGTAGAGCACAGCGTCTTTTCGACATTATGCTATCCAGTGTCCGCTGCAGTGTTTGAGGTGGCTCAAGTTTTCCCTGGTGTCTGCGCGCCCAAAGAGGGGACGGACAATATGCTAACGTTTTGTCTTGACATCACAACGAAACAGATTGCGATTCGTTTGAAAAACGATTCGTTTAATTACTTTTGAGGGACAATTTATATACGGTGCACTTTCAGATGTAAAACTTTGCAGGATGTTTTCATTCACTTAGAATGATGTTACACACTACATGAAAGGTAATTTTCAAAAATCCATAATAGGGGCACTTTAAGATGTACTTAGAAAATAGAGTAAAACTCCACTTAATGCCAACTTTAATATCAAGACTACAATGACCTAGATGACAGGTCATATAATATTTGATAATGACAATTTATAATGATATATATATATATATAGGATGGATGGATTCATGTGGTTTATGCCAAATTCTGATTCTACCATCTGATACCTCTGAAAAAAAGTGAGATTTATTTTGTTTTGTTGTGCATTCAGGAGGTGCTATTCAGCAGTGTACCAACTTTTGTACTTGATTGTTTTTGGGGGTTCCCATCACTCTCTGTAAACTCAGAGACGGTTGTGCTCTCCCAGGAGATCAGCAGTTGCTGAGATACTCAAACTGCCATCTGGCACCAACAATCGTTCAACACTCAAAGACACTTAGATCGCATTTCTTCCCTGTTCTGGTGTTATTCTGAACAAGAATTGAACCTCTTGTCTATGCCGGCATGCTTTGGCGTATTGTGCTGCTGCTGCCGATTGGCAGATACAATATTTAATTTTTCATATATAAATGTCAGAGTGTGTGTGTTTCAGATGAGTTTTGGGGAAAATCAGATTTACAGTGCAGCATGGGCGTGAGTGGAGAGTCAATTCTTTAAATCTCTCTGCAGGGATGCTGACACTGTGTACACAAGCACATGCACACATACACACGCATGCACCCAGGTGGTAGAGCTCAGCACACACCGTCCAGTGAGCGAAGCCGAATGTCCTCTGCATGCTGTAGCACCCACTCACAGGCTGGGTAAATATTTACAGATCAAACGCAGATCTGGCTCCATCTGTGTGGAAACCCTGTCTGCCTGTTTTGTCGACTAACCTGCCCAATCAATAAACCTGGCAAATCACGGATTAAGCTGTGTTTGTTTACAGTATTGGGAACAAAACTTGTGTTATTATATGCATGTGTATTTATACATTTTTTAAAAACACCATCACACAATGATGCAAGAATAAAGGATGAAAGACGTCAGTTTTTAATCAGGTCTGGCAATTTTCCAGTATGAGATGTTACCAGTAAAGTGAAAAAAGCATAAAATTACCAGAGCATGTAGCCTATGGGCAGGGAAGGGCAGGACGTTCTGACTAAAGAGAAGTCTACTTTGGGTCATTCATAAAGCTCTGTTAGAGCTGTTTACAGTAAGCGTGCTTTTAAAGTCACTATGAAATCAGAATTGACGATTTTTGAATATTGCAATATTTATTATAAATGATTTATCCATGCATATCTGTGAACATTGCACTCTGACAGAAGAAAAGCTCTGTTGCTACTTCAATTTCATCGCAACTTTAATTAAATAAAGAACTACACCCATGATCCTACAAATATACAAAAAGAATCGCAGCAATCAAATCGTACCAAAAGTGCTATGTAATCAATTTTGCTTCTCTACACTCTCAAGCTACTTATATATCTCAATATTTTGCAATACAAGTATTGTAAAATATACTGTAAATATTGTTTCTAATCACTAACTTTACGTATTTTTATTTGACTTGATGTAGCCTTCATTGCCTCATTAAAGGATTAGTTAACTTTTAAATAAACTTTTGCTGATAATTTACTCACCCCCATGTCATCTAAGATGTCTTTCTTCAGTGGAAAAGAAATGAAGGTTTTGATGAAAACATTCCAGGATTTTTCTCCATATAATGGACTTCAATGGGCCCCAAACGGTTCAAGGTCCAAATGACAGTTTCAGTGCAGCTTCAAAGGGCTTTAAACGATACCAGACGATATATAAGGGTCTTATCTAGCGAAACGATAAAAGGCGGAAATACCGTGTCAGTGTTTACAAGTTGAACGTGCACATACTAAGTCAAACGCCGTTTACAAAAAAAAGGGAATTAAAAGGTAAAACAACAATGTCGGACGATTTTGAACTTCAAGAAGATGAGATGGAGTTTTTCGCCCTGCCCTGCCTTTTTGAACCGTGACCTTTTCAACTTAATTGCGTATTACGCGACGTCACGAACGTGCATCACAGAACAGACAAGGCGAGCATTTGTGCTTATGAAACGTAAACTTTTTTTTTTTTTAATGGCTGATCGTTTTGCTAGATAAGACCTTATTCGTCGTCTGGTATCGTTTAAAGCCCTTTGAAGCTGCACTGAAACTGTCATTTGGACCTTGAACCGTTTGGAGCCAATTGAAGTCTATTATATGGAGAAAAATCCTGGAATGTTTTCATCAAAAACCTTCATTTCTTTTCCACTGAAGAAAGAAAGACATGGACATCTTGGATGACATGGGGGTGAGTAAATTATCAGCAAAAGTTTATTTAAAAGTGAACTAATCCTTTAAAGCTGTCACACAGTCTTTGTCTTTTTGTCTGATTTTCAAATACTTTTTTTCGTCAAACCAAAGTTGATGGTTCAAATCACCTGATGATGGACTTCCGACTTGGGAACTTGTGTGAAAACAAGGCGGTACCCAGGTAATAACGGTTTACTGATAAATATTTACTTTTAACCAAATAAAAATGGTTTTTAAATCAAGGCTTCTATATCAACATATCAATTATCCTAATCATTTTATTTATTTATTAATTTTATTTCTGTTATTTCTCAGGGTGCAGGTACATTTTGACTTTCATGTTTGTAATAAAATGTGTGTCCTCTTGTGTGTACATGCTCCTGTTTGTTTAATACAGTTGTAGGTGGGAGAATAAGGGAGTGAGCTGCTTGTCTGCTTAGTGACTTTTTTTCTATTTTTTTTGTGAGTGTATTTGTGGCGAGGCGGGGGACCGTGAGAGCGGTCGCCTCATGGAGGAATGACGGGAGTATAAAAGGAGGAGCGACGACATGGCAAGACGAGAGAGGACCAGGCCTGGATTTTATTTTGTGTTTTGGCTTGTGTATGTAGGCGGCAGTCGGCCGTGAGGGGCTGCCGCCATTATTGTGTTTTGTTTTGTTTTGTTTTTAGGCGGCAGTCGTCCGTGAGGGGCTGCCGCCGACGTTATGGTTTGTTTTATTTTTGATTAAAGTTTTTAAATGTTCGCCGGTTCCCGCCTCCTTCTTCCCTGATCGTTCATTGTTACAGTATTTTGTATTGTATTTTGTTGTACTGGGATCCCCTTGAAAATTAGATGTTACATCTCAAGGGGCCATCCTACTAATAAATTCAAAATAAAATGAGTCAAACATGGTACAAAAAAAGGTACAGTGCTGTCACTGGGGCGGTACCCTAAGGTACAAAAGTGAAAAGGTACGTCTTTACCATCCCTAAATGGTACATATTAGTACGTTAAAAGGTACATATCAGTACTTAAGAGTGTGTATTAGTACCTTAAAGGTACATATTAGTACCTTTTCGGTTTTGTACCTTAGGGTACCGCCCCAGTGACAGCAATGTACCTTTTTTTTCTGACAATGTGGCTACATGAAGATGAAACCTCTTTACAATTTAGAGAGATAGCTGTGTAAAACATAAAGTATGTATATAAATAATCCTTATATTCTAATTCCTGTCTAGGCCAGACTTAGACACATAGGCTTAGCTTTCACTGGTTTAAAGCAAAGAAAAAATAACTTGGGAAAAACTTCAGGTTGTGATGAGGCCAAAACAATAAACCGAAATCCCTAACTCAGTTAACTAACCTTCTACTTTACCTCACCAAAAGAAAAAAAAAAAAAAGATAAAGAAAATACAAAATTATCTTCCATACCTACCTAGCACTTTGCATAACAATGAATGCCATCAGAACCCATACAAACCCAATAAACCAATATTTACAAGTATTTACAACTTCAAATAAGGAACCAAAATACACTCAAACACAAAGCAGAATCAAACCAAAACAGTAATTATCAGAAATAGCAAGCTTTACACAAAGGGGCAACTATGTATATACGACAGCAACGTACTAAAAAAAAAAAAAAAATCCTTTGGGTTTTTTACATATAGATGACAATGTCAAAATGATCCCTGTTCACACGGATTCTCGAAAACGATAAAAAACGTTGTATTATGCTGCCAGGCCAGTAGTTGGCAATGTCACTTTGTAAAGAAAAACTACACGCCTATAGACTGAACACATACTAGATACTTACACAAAGACAATAACGATAGGCTATCGTTTTCAAAAACAGGCACTTTGAAACACATTTTCAAAAATGTGCATTTTCAGGCCCCCAAAACGCCATTGTAATGTAAATGAATGGCCAAAATGCATAAAAAGTTTATCGTTTTTAGTTGAAAGCGGTGTCGTGTAGCTTCCGAAGAATGTTAATAGCTTTTTAAAACCCTCCTAGAATCAGCAGCACCAACGAGAGGCAGTCTCCAGTACAGACAATAACAATAAATAAACAAATAAAATAGAAAAATAAAATAAAAATAATACTGGATAAAACCATTGACATGAACACATGTAAAAAAATGGACTGCTGAAGTGAGGCATTCTTTCTCTTGCGTGTGGGTGTGTGTGTTATCATGAGGGCTTATTGATGAGTGTTGTCCTTCACCGTGATCTGTGTATGTGTGTCTGTGCATACTTCAGATTAAAATCAGGGAGGGTAATTAGGCGAGCCGGTGTGGTTAAGATGCAGTAATGATGGAGCAGGGCCAGGGCTACTCTCATTGACGTCTAATCATGGCGATTGCACCCTCAACACTGCATTTTATGCATGCCTCCTTCTGGGGGCTGGAGGAAAGCGCTGACATGAAATGTTGGGTCATTTACAAACTTCTTCCAGCTATTTGCTCATTTCCTTATCCAAAGGGCAGCTTCTCCTTCTGCTTCATGCTAACTCTGCATTCCAACATCACTTAAGTAAATTCGCTCCACACAACCAATCACCTCGAGGAACAGCTCTCTGCCAGAAACGCCTGGAAGCAGGGGAGACAAGGAGGGCGCTGGGAAGAAAAACAGGGCCAGTGAGAGCGAAATAGTGACAATAGCCCAGGGTTTGGTTATGATGTTCACCCAAAAATGAAAATTCTGTCATCATTTACTCTCATGTTGTTCAAAACCTGTATCTTTCTCTCTGTTTCTTTCTTCTGTTGAACATAAACGAAGATATTTTGAAGAATACAGCTGACTATAGCCACTGACTGCCCTAGTATGCCCTACCATCAACTGTTTGGTTTTACCAGCAGTCTCCAGAAAATCTTATTTTGTGTTCAACAGAAGAAAGAAACATAAAGAAAGATACAGGGATACTGGCACAGAAGATGATTGTTGAGTAAAGTTGTTATTTTTGTTTGTTTTTGCACACAAAAAATATTCTCGTCACTTCATAACATTAAGATTGAACCACTGTATTCACATGGACTATTTTAACGATGTCTTGCAACCTTTCTAGACCTTGAAAGTTGCAATTACGTTGCAGTACGGAGGGGTCAGAGAGTTCTCGGATTTCATCAGAAATATTTTAATTTGCGTTCCGAAGATGAGCGAAGGTCTTACGGGTTTGGAACGACACAAGGGTGAGTAATTAATGACAGAAACTTCACTTTTGGGTGAACTAATGCTTTAAGTACAAAATTAGATTGTTTCAATTTAGCAGACTTTAATTATTTCAATTTAGTATACCAAAAGTACCATTGCAGGGTATTTACATTAAGTACATAAATATATTAAGTACAAAAAATTCCCAAACATTGATTAGTAAGTAATGTATAATCTGAGATCCTCCTCTTAAAATCAGATTACACATATTCTCACAGAAGGTGCTTTAGGGACCAGCTGTAAGCAGAATTATGTATTGGCTGACCACTTCAGTTAATAGCAGGTGTTGGGCCTTACAGACTTTGCAGAAGTGTTGAACATAAACTAGACTTTAGGGATGCTGCCTCTCTCTCTCTGCCTCTCTCTCTCTCTCTCTCTCTCTCTCTCTCTCTCTCTCTCTCTCTCTCTCTCTCTGCCTCTCTCTCTCTGCTCTCTCTCTCTCTCTCTCTCTCTGAATGTCAGGTCTCTTATGTCTGATGAAAATCTATCTATTCATTCACCTTTTTGCTCGTAGCACATATTTCTTCCACTCTTCTCCCCAACAACTTTTTTTTTTTCATTCTTTAAATATTCCCCATCTCTTTTAATATTTCAGCATGTTACATTTATCAGATATCTGTAAATCAATCCAGGTGCTGTAATACATAATCCATCCAACATCACAATCCATACATAATGCATCAATACATCACTATGACTTATTGCTTCCTTTCTTTTAAAAGGGTTTTAATTATTACAGAAATAATTAAATATAATGTAAGAATATGCTTAATTACAAACTGAATGTAATGTTTTCTGACACGTTATTGCAATTAAATGAAAATGGATTAGTTTAAATTGATATTAAAGGCAATTAGCTAAACTTGACATTATAAAGAGCACTTTGTAAAAATTTACTTAAGTGTATTCTAGGCTAAAAACACATCTATTTACTATGGCATACACATAGAATCAATTGATATTATTCAAATCAGTTAAATGATTGTTAGGCTGCATTAACTAGGTCAGCCGGAACCGGGAACACTTCCCATAACACCTGATGTACTCGTTACATCATGAGAAGAATGGCATCTATGTTAATGTTAGTTTCTCTGTTTATCCCAAGGTTTGATGCAGTCAGTCAGATCCGGGCCATGTCCAGATCAGATGGTGGACCTGCGCCTAGACATGACCAACGCATCCCTGAATTGTCTGCAGAGACCATGTCAATCAGACTCCCAATCAGAATTTCAGACTCCCCGATAAAATTGCTAGAACAGTTTCTTGACAAGCATCAAATAATTGATGAAGGACAATATGGTTTCAGGACAAAAAGAACAATTTCTATGGCAATAGTTGATGCAATAGAGGAAATCACACATGCATTTGATAAAAAGAAACATGCCGTGGGTATTTTTATTGATCTGAAGAAAGCTTTTGACACAATTAATCATGCAATCTTACTCCAAAAACTTGAACAGTACGGTATCAGAGGGGTCGCTGGGAACTGGTTAAGAAGTTATCTTACAGAAAGAGTTCAGTTTGTACAAATGGGAACGCTTATATCTAATAAACTTGGTATTGCTTGTGGTGTCCCCCAGGGCTCAGTGTTGGGGTCAAAGCTGTTCAACTTATATATAAATGATATTTTTAAGGTATCCCAGTCACTAAAACTTATACTATTCGCAGATGATACTAATATATTTTATAGTAGTTATAATTATAATGATCTTATAAGTACGGTAAATGAGGAGCTAGATAATATAAAGAAGTGGATGGATGCTAACAAATTGTCGCTAATTTAAGTAAGACCAAAGTAATGATGTTTGGCAACTAAAAAATTAACTCAGAGTTACCAATTATGATTGAAGGCGTCCAAATTGAGAAAGTAAATGAGAACAAATTCTTGGGAGTTATAATGGACAATAAATTATCATGGAAAGCCCACGTTAGACATATAAAAACAAAAATTTCAAAATGCCTCTCAATAATAAATAAAGTGAAATATGACCTTGATCAAAATTCATTACGTACATTATATTGTTCCTTGGTACTCCCTTACCTCACATATTGTGTTGAGGTGTGGGGAAATACTTACCAATCCACAGTTAATCCAATAGTTATTTTATAGAAACGTGCCGTGCGAATCATCCATAAAGTCGGTTTTCTTGAACATACTCATAATCTATTTCTTTACTCCAAGCTCTTAAAATTTCCTGACCTTGTAAAATATTATACACTAATCATTTTATTTAAAGCATTTCACAATTTATTACCAAGCAATTTGCAAGGCTTGAATACAATCAAAGAGAGAACTTATAATTTAAGAGGATATGGAGACTTTAAATTACCCAACGTCCGAACCACTCTATACGTCTATACGTGGTATGAAATTTTGGAACAGTCTGGATATACACTGCAAAAAATGCCAAAATATCAATATATTTAAAATGCAATACAAACATAAGGTCTGGTCACAATATATAGAGAGAGGGTCTTAACACGATCTCAATACTCCATCCTGCAGTGCTGGTTTGTGCTTGTCATTTTGTCATTTGGTATGTGCTGTCCGTTATCAGTGTTGGCATCTGTAAGATTTCCTTACCATTGTTGGTATCTTATTATTGCAATGTAATTATTAAGTTACCAAAGATATAACAGTTATTTATCGTCCTCATGTGTAATGATATGAAGTAATTGTCTAATGAAAACAAAAGGAAGCTCATTATGTTATATTATATTATTTATGCAAAATGGGGGTGGGATTAAAAAAAGTTTTCTTCCCACTCCTTTTTGGGCAAACCGGGAAAATAACCTTGCACATTACAACACAAGCTTTTTTGTTATTGCATTTGTGGATTAACCACACAAACTGTCAGAAAAAAGATGCTATTTATGTTTCATTGTATAAAAATGTTCACTTGCCCAAAATAAATCAAAATCAATCAATCAATAAAAATCAAAACATCCTCAATAAAACCGTCTCCGGCGTGATGACTCTGATCTTCGCGATCAGAAAAATGCTGGGTTAAAAACATACCAAATTGGGTTGAAAATGGACTAACCCAGCGGTTGGGTTGTTTTAACCCAGCGACTGGGTTGTTTTAAGCAAACATTTAACCCAACCACTGGATTAAAACAACCTATTTACTGGGTTAAAACAACCCATTCACTGGGTTAGTCCATTTTCAACCCAACTTGGGTTGTTTTTAACCCAGCATTTTTTAGAGTGTATCTAATAACTGCTTCATCGACACAACATCCCAATATACCGTCTCCGGCGTGATGACTCCAATCTTTCGAATAATTGCCTCATCGACATGGCATCCTCAATAAACTGTCTCTGGCATGATCACTCCGATATTTAGAATATTTTTCTCCATTATGCCACCTGAAGGAGTTTTGGTTCCTTGCCACTGTCGAACTTTGGCTTGACTTGCTCAGTTGGGGACACTAAATTTTCAACTAAATATTCAAATAAATTTCATCTATATTACTGATCTGCCCGCACTGTCACTATATGATAACTGAAATGAGCTGGATGACATCACCGTTTCAAATCGAATCAAATTATGTTGCATTATTTTCCTGTTTAACACTGTAAAGCTACTTTGAAACAATCGGCATTATAAAAAGCGCTATATAAATAAAGGTGACTATTAAGAAACTTAGTACTCTTTAAGTACACTTAAGGAACCTTTCATTATGTGCAAGTACAGTTTTTATTTTAGTTTTTTTATATACTATTAATATTTGAAGTACACTATAAGTGCACATTCAATACAATTAGATGCACTTCTTTTTTCGCAAGGGTTATAAGAGTGAGGCATTTGAGTAATCTTATACCCTTAAGTTAGCCCGTAACTCATTCTGCACTGTTTGTGCTATAGACATGAATAATACCTCAAATCATGTGACTTGTTGAAGAGAGGTTTATTATATAATGGTTATTCTAATGGGATCAATACATTCTTTGAATTGCTTTATAGAGGGGAAACCATCCCAACAAAGTAGAGTATGCTGCATGCCACTGAGATTATGTCGCAATGACCGAAATTTGCTCTGTGGATGACAGTGAACTTTCTGACATGAAGCTTAATTATGAAATATAGCGGCCACCAGACCACCATTCAATATTTATGATACTCTTTGGAGCAGTCAATTAAATCCTCTAAAAAGTGTGAGTTTCTCTAAAGTGCATGAATCATTTGAAGCACCTCCAGAAGGAAGAGAAGAAAAATATATGAGGCCAGAGACAAAAAAATGGAGGAGAAAATTATTCATTTGCATGCAGAGAAAAGTGCCACCTCTGCCTATCAATCTTTGCTCACGCTCAGAGATTTTCATCCTGTCAACAGAACTCACTGTGGCCCATCAGTGAGTCAGCAGGACCGTCTGCAACATAAAGCAAATGGCATCTTGTAAACCTGTTCAGTGATTTGTTCACTAAGATAGTGCCCACTGAGATCAGTATGTGAGGTCTGGGAGTCCAGGCATTAAAAATAAATACTTCACTTTACTTCTTATCACCTTCTTTCGTTTTATTGTTTCTACTCCTAAAATAAAGCTACACACTAACACAGTTCCACACAACCAAGATTCAAGATTCAAGATTCAACAGTTTTATTTGTCACATACACAGTTATATACAGAATATACAACCGGCAGTGAAATGTAAACAGGTCCGCTCCATGGACAGTGCAAATTCACAGTTAAAACACAAGGAAGAAATTATAATAGAAATAGGATAAAAAAAACGTACTAATATATATATATATATATATATATATATATATATATATATATATATATATATATATATATATATATATATAATTATAAATAATATATATAAGTTAAGTAGAAGAAAAAAATAATCAAGTAAGTAAAGAAAAAAAGAATAAGAATAAGAAGTGGAATAAAATAATTGAAGTAGACTGCATGCAGTGAGTAAACTGTAGACTTATAAATATGTGGTTAACAAATGTATAAAGAGTATAATGTGCAAACAGGTTTATAACAGGTTGTTACACAGTAACAACGAGAACAGAAAGTGCAGTGCAATGGCAGTATGTTTATCCTGAAGTGCAGTCACGTGGTGTTAAGTGACTGAGTTCAGGAGTCTGATGGCCTGGGGGAAGAAGCTCCTCCTGAGTCTCTCAGTTTTGGCCATCAGGCTTGGAAGCGCTTTACCAGATGGCAGCAGCGTGAAATGAGGGTTTGCAGGGTGATTAGAGTCCTTGATGATCTTAGTAGCTCTACCTTTGCAGCGTTTGGTGTAGACGTCCTGCAGAGACGGGAGAGCTGACCCTGAGATACGCTCGGATAAGCGCACAACTCTTTGCAGGGCTTTGTGGTCATGACTGGTGCTGTTCCCATACCACGCTGTGATGCACTGAGTTAGTACACTCTATCGCCCCTAAATAGAAAGTTTCAGGATAGCTGGTGAAACCCTGAATTTCCTCAGCTGGCGCAGGTGGTACAGTCTTTGCCTGGCTTTTTTCACCTGTGTCTGAATGTGAGCAGTCCAGGTCAGGTCCTCGGAGATGTTTACTCCCAGGTACTTGAAGCTGCTCACTCTCTCTACTGGTGACCCGCTGATCATGAGGGGGGAGTATGTCCGTTGCTGTCTCTTCCTGAAGTCCACAATCATTTCTTTGGTCTTGCCAACATTCAGAGAGAGACAGTTGTCCTGGCACCATGATGTTAGATGCTCCACCTCGTCCAAGTATGCCGTCTCATTATTGTTGGAAATGAGGCCCAGGACAACAGTATCATCAGCAAATTTGATGATAGAGGTGGAGCTGTGTGTGGACAAACAGTTATGCGTGTAGAGCGAGTAGAGCAGGGGACTCAGGACACAGCCCTGTGGAGCTCCCACACTCAGGGTGATGGAGGTGGACTGGCCTATTCTCACCACCTGAGGCCTGCCAGTGAGGAAGTCCTCAATCCAGTGGCAGAGAGAAGGATTCAGGCTGAGATCCAGGAGTTTGGAGGTTAGCTTGATGGGAACTATGGTGTTAAAGGCTGAGCTACAGTCAATAAATAGCAGCCTTACGTAGTTCCCACTTTTGCTGTCGATGTGAGTGAGGGAGGAGTGGAGGACATGAGAGATGGCATCTTCAGTCGATCTATTTGGACGATAGGCAAATTGAAGAGGATCCAAAGTGTCAGGAATGAAGGCGCAAATGGTGTTTTTAATGAGTCTCTCAAAGACCTTCATGACTATAGACGTGAGAGCCACTGGACGATAGTCATTTAGGCAAGAGGGTTTACTGTTCTTAGGAACAGGGATGATGGTGGATTTTTTGAAGGAGGTGGGGACCACAGATGTAGCGAGGGACTCATTAAAGATAGATGTAAACAACCCGGCGAGCTGATCAGCACAGGACCGCAGAACACAACCTGAAATACCATCCGGCCCGGCAGCTTTCCTGACGTCCACACGCTTGAGTGCTCTCCGAACTTCATCCTCTGAGACAGAGATCACGTGGTTGTTGCTGCTCTGAGTAATTTCCTCTAACGCGCCACTTGGCGGAGTCGCGTTGCCGCGGTTACAGTCAAACCGAGCGTAGAAAGAGTTTAACTCGTTCACGAGCAGCGGGTCAGCGTTCACCTCTGCAGAGGATTTAGATCCAAACAAGCAGATGGATCTCAGACCTTGCCACATGCGCCACGAGTCGTTGAGTTGGAAATGAGACTCCACTCGGTCTTTATTACAGAGTTTTGCGGCTTTAACTGCTCGTCTGAGAGCATAGCAGGACTATCTGTATTCATTCATATTCCCTGAAAGGAGACCGGCGTTGTAAGCGGCAGTGCGTGTGTTCACTGCAGCGTGGATTGAATTGTCCACCCACGGTTTCTGATTTGAGAAGGACGTTATTGTTATTGTTTGCGTGGCTTGCTCTGTGAGCGTGTTGATGAAGCAAAGCGCCACTTCTGTGAACTCACTTACGTCAGCTGAACTCGCTTGGAACATGTCCCAGTCTACATCATCCAGAGCTGCCTGAAGCACGGTCTCTGAGTGGGGCGACCAACGCTTAACTTCCCGCCTCACCGGGGGTTCCTGAACGAGCTTTTGTTTGTATTCGGGAGTGAGGAAAATGGCGGCATGATCCGATTTGCCAAACGCTGGAAGTGACCGCGCTTTATAGGTGTTCTTGAACGGAGAGTAGCAATGATCCAGCGTGTTTGCTCCTCGTGTAGGACAGGAGACATGCTGGTGAAAGTTTGGCAGGACTTTCTTTAGATTTGCTTTATTAAAATCGCCCACGACGATGAAAGCAGCATCGGGGTGTTTGTTTATGATGCATGAACATCATGAAGGCCAGATAAAGCCAGCGCTGTGTCTGCCTGCGGTGGAATGTAAACAGCGGTTGCGACAACCGCAGAAAACTCCCTCGGCAGATAGAATGGGCGGCAAATGATTGTTAAATGTTCCAGATGAGGCGAGCAGGACCGCGAGAGAATGGTGATGTTCCTGGGATCACACCATTCCTTGTGAACCATGAAGCATACTCCACCGCCTTTGGATTTACCGGCCTCGGCTGTTCTCCCATGGCGTCACAGCTGTGTCCGGGACCGCGGGCGTGAGCCATGTTTCGGACAAACAAAAGATGTTACAGTCTCTCATGTCCCGTTGAAAACTTATCCTGGCTCTAAGATCGTCCATCTTATTCTCCAAGGATTGAACATTTGCTAGAAGAATGCTCGGGAGAGGAGAATTCCAGCGCGTTTCCCGCGGTGTTTCTTGATTCTTCGCCGTTGACCCATCTGTCCATTGTTCAACTCGGCGTTCCAAAGGATCTCAGATGGCCACAGAGGATCGGGGAAAGTGTCCTGAAACAGTCCAAAAGAGTTTTGCTGTCATAGTAGATCAATGCAGATGATAAGTTTGTAAAAATTGAGAGTAAAAGAAATTAAAATAGTAAATAAAAGCACAGTCTTCGCGGAGCGACCTGAACGGCGACCGAACACAGCGGCGCCATTTTGTATGTACCAGACTTCTGACCTGCGATATACACTCACCTAAAGGATTATTAGGAACACCTGTTCAATTTCTCATTAATGCAATTGTGTGGTCCTGGTCAAGACAATCTCCTGAACTCCAAACTGAATGTCAGAATGGGAAAGAAAGGTGATTTAAGCAATTTTGAGCGTGGCATGGTTGTTGGTGCCAGACGGGCCGGTCTGAGTATTTCACAATCTGCTCAGTTACTGGGATTTTCACGCACAACCATTTCTAGGGGCGAAAATGCCTTGTTGATGCTAGAGGTCAGAGGAGAATGGGCCGACTGATTCAAGCTGATAGAAGAGCAACTTTGACTGAAATAACCACTCGTTATAACCGAGGTATGCAGCAAAGCATTTGTGAAGCCACAACACGCACAACCTTGAGGCGGACGGGCTACAACAGTAGAAGACCCCACCGGGTACCACTCATCTCCACTACAAACAGGAAAAAGAGGCTACAATTTGCACAAGCTCACCAAAATTGGACAGTTGAAGACTGGAAAAATGTTGCCTGGTCTGATGAGTCTCGATTTCTGTTGAGACATTCAGATGGTAGAGTCAGAATTTGGCATAAACAGAATAAGAACATGGATCCATCATGCCTTGTTACCACTGTGCAGGCTGGTGGTGGTGGTGTAATGGTGTGGGGGATGTTTTCTTGGCACACTTTAGGCCCCTTAGTGCCAATTGGGCATCGTTTAAATGCCACGGCCTACCTGAGCATTGTTTCTGACCATGTCCATCCCTTTATGACCACCAAGTACCCATTCTCTGATGGCTACTTCCAGCAGGATAATGCACCATGTCACAAAGCTCTAATCATTTCAAATTGGTTTCTTGAACATGACAATGAGTTCACTGTACTAAAATGGCCCCCACAGTCACCAGATCTCAACCTAATAGAGCATCTTTGGGATGTGGTGGAACGGGAGCTCATGCCCTGGATGTGCATCCCACAAATCTCCATCAACTGCAAGATGCTATCCTATCAATATGGGCCAACATTTCTAAAGAATGCTTTCAGCACCTTGTTGAATCAATGCCACGTAGAATTAAGGCAGTTCTGAAGGCGAAAGGGGGTCAAACACAGTATTAGTGATCCTTTCACTATCACTAATGATCCTTTAGGTGAGTGTATAGTTGCTCCCATAAAAGCAAGCAATATATTAAACTTTTATGAGAGCAGAAATAGCTTTGTGCCATTTTCTTTTTCTTTACTTTTTTTTTCAATAAAGATTATTTCTGATCAAGCACATGCTGAAGTTATGTTTGGATTTGTGCACACTATTGAATTGATTGTCTCCCAAAGTTATAAAAAACATTCTTCCAGTAACATTAATGGAAAATTTGTTCAGCGTTATCTGATGTTCAGCCTGATAAGACTCGAGGCTGAGACTAACAGAGTCATGCATTCGTTAACACATAAAACAAACATTATTTTATGTGCTGTGGTAATAATATGTCCTTAAGCCTCAGCCCTGCAGGGGTGACTGCTTTACTGGGGTAACGTGAGATGGATCAGGAAGTAGTAGACAATGGCCTCATGCATGGAGAAACAAAGAAGTGGGGTTATCCCTCAGGATCAGCCCTAGTAATGCAAGACACAGATTCACCTTCACGTCAATTTATAGACTATCTAAAACCGCAGCCCTGAACTACACTGTATGCAGAGCCACTGTGCCCTCATTTCTCTTTCTATCAGCAAGAGAGATAAATTAATACAGGATGAGAACCTGGGAGAGAAAAGAACTGAAAGGCAGAGATTAAATAATTAGTTCAGCAAAAGAATATAAAGTCTGACATCATTTACTTATGTAATTCCAAACCTGTATAAACCTGCAGGTTGTTCTGATGTAATTACATTGAATCAGAACTAGTGTTATAGAGGGTATGCATTGACGTCACAACCACCTGAACATGCCCCCTATGCCGGACTGAGTGGCAAAAGAGTCTGCTGCATGACTGGAGTTAATAGGGGAAACTGCGAAAACGTGAGTAAAACAAATTATTTTCGGTTTAAATCAATTGCATATAAGTGAATTACGATGTTTGTTGTAGACACAGGTGAGAGTAGTGTAACAGGTTCAGATGCAGAGATGGTGTTCTACCTGGAGGTAACAATCAACAGCTGCTATCACCACAGCGCATGGGAACTCCTATAATCCCACTCAATGGACAACCCAGATCCTCCATGTAGAGAATGATAGCTGGTTGCGAGTTGTCATGATTGAAATACATAAAGCAAATTTGCCTGTGAAAAACCAATATAGGTCTAAATCCGGGTGATCTGTTATATCAATGTTCTAGGCCACCGGACTAATCTTCACAGTACTTTTGGACCGCCGAAATGGAAACAGACAGCAACAGGTCCGGGAGAAAAAAGAGTCCAGTTGTTTCTGTGAATTGCATCGATCCACTTGCTTCTTTTTTCGGTAGTGTCACAGGGAATAAGACAGCGGATCCAATTGCAAGTGAAACGATGTTTGTTGTAGACACAGGTGAGAGTAGTGTAACAACATGCAGATGATCCTCCATGAAGACAGGCAGAGCGATCATAAATCCGACAGGGAATCCGCAAGAACTCAGATAAAGAACACAGGAACAAAACCCAACGATCTGAAAAACACAAGACGCATGACAATGATTATATATAGACACACATGATGAGTGGCAGCTGGTGCTGATAATCAGCTGAGTGGTAATCAGAGGCCACACACAGACACACAGAATGAGAACGAGTAAGTGATGGTAGCCATAACAATTGACAACAAGTAGAGACAGAAACCAAACAGGAAGAGAACATGGAAAAAATGAAACAGAGATGGCATTAAAACATAAAGGTCCATACAAAACAAAAGACACAGAACAGGGATGTGACGGGTAGTTTTCGGAAGTCTGTAAAAATATACCTCCGATTTCTTGTCAAATCTGTTTGTACAGTCAATCTCAAAGCACTGCAGTCACTCCGGCCGACGGTGATGTCCCACGCATACCCTCTATTCTGGTGAGTGACCGGCCACTTTATTAGGTAGACCTGTTCAACTGCTCGTTAACACATTCTAATCACACGGCAGCAACTCAACACATTTAGGCAGACATGGTCAAGACGATCTGTCTGGAGTGTCAGAATGGGCAATTAAGTGACTTTGAATGTGACATGGTTGTTGTTGCCAGACGGACTGGTCTGAGTATTTCAGAAACTGCTGATCTACTGGGATTTTCACACTATACAGAGAATAGTCAGAAAAAGACAAAATATCCAGTGTGCGGCAGTTCTGTGGGCAAAAAAAAAAAATCTTCGAGGTGACTGGTTCGAGGTGACAGAAAGGAAACGGTAACTCAAAAAAACAAAACAAACACTTGTTACAACCGAGATGTGCAGAAGGGCATCTATGAAGGCACAACACATTGAACCTTGAAGCAGATGGCCTGTCAGCCAAGAACTGTAAACTGAGGCTATTCACACAGGCTCACCAAAATCGGACAATAGAAAGGGTAAGAATTTGTCGTAAACAACATGAAAGCATGAATCCATCCTGCCTTGTATCATGGTTCAGGCTGCTGGTGTTGTGGGGGATATTTTCTTGGCACACTTAGTACCGACTGAGCATTTCTTTAAATACAGTCTATCTGAGGATTGTTGCTGACCATATCCATCCCTTTATGACCGCAGTGTACCCATCTTCTGATGCCTACTTCCAGCAGGATAATACGCCGTGTCACAAAGCTTAAATCATCTCACACTGGTTCCTTGAACATGACTATACTCAAATGACCTCCACAGTCACCAGATCTCAATCACATAGAGAAAAGGTACCAGCAAGGTGTACCTAATAAAATGGTCATGAGTGTATATACATACATGTTTTATTAGTATTTTAAATTAACTTTTTCAGTTCTTTGTTGTTAGTTATATCTTCAGTTGTTAAGTAATTTACTAGTTTTCTTTTAAGAACATTACTCTGTTTTTCAGTTTTACTTTTAGTTCAGTTTTAGATTTAGTTTTAATGCTTCAACTTAAAATTATTTCAGTTAATTGCCAAAGAAGCATTTCACAATTTTCTTATTTTTCACTTTTATGATTTATTTTCACACAAAACTGTTGCTCCATAAATGTTAAATACAAACATATACTGTATATTTTTCTGTATATCATACATTATAGCAAATTTTTCTTAAGGTGTGCCTTTAGCCCCATTGTACTCTATCACACAAGTCATATGGATCATTTCAGATGATACTTTCATTGCGCTTGTGTCCTTTTTGAAGTTTGAAAGCCTCAGTTTCCATGGGGACTAATTGCATGACAAACAAAAACAACCAGAATAATTCTCCTTTTGTGTTCGGAAAAATAAAGGCATGGGCAGCGTGAGGGTGGATAAATAATAAACTGTTCTTTTTTTAGGTGAACTATCCCTTTAAGAAAGGGACTGGGATCCGACTAGGCATCCAAGTGTAACAGAAGCCATATGGCCATTACATAAATGTCTCACTTCAAGTCTCTTGAAGGCTACTTTCAGCATACATTCTCTGTATTTTCAGGATGAGACGGCACAGAAAACAGCCAGCATCTCCTGTGCACAGCTCTTCTCACTGACAAGAACCTCTATAGCCTGAGGGGACACTCTATTACTAAAAAGCGTGTTTCTCTCACAAAGCAAGAGCGAGTTCTCCCTCAAGTGCTATTCGATTTTTCTAATTTATTTATTTTTAGTAAAACATTGTAAAAAGAGATTTTAACAACTGTTTGACCAAAATGCTAATTATGTATTGATCTAAAAAAAGAGCTATTTCCCTCTTGATCTAGTAATCAATAATCATTATACAGCAGCCGTAGGCAGAAGAAGTACTGTAGAGTGTTACAGGTTTAAAAATGAATTTGCACATGATCCGACTATATTACATTTCACTGGAGTCCACAGTGACCCAATCCACTAGAGACTGAATAACAAAACCTGCTTCAGCTGGTGCAACACAATTAAATGATAAGCAATAAATGCTATCCATGTAAATATGAGTTTTTGTCCAAACCAGCCACAACACAGTATCTCATTTGATCAGAATCTCACTCCAGTTCCCAGTGATGCCTTATAAACACAAAGTAGCCTACATAAATCACACTCAAAGTGAAAGAGAGAGATAAATGATAATTACTAAACATTAGATACTAAACGTCATATTATAGCCAAATTGTACTTGTCTCAAGGGCAGGAATAAGAGAAAAATGGACAAAAAGTTCCCACACAGATGGCAGCATTTATGGGGACATGCTGTCTAAATGTTCTGCTCTTTTAATGTCTTGTTCAATCATTAGAAGCAGAATGTGTTGAACTTGTTCTTTAGTGGAAGGTCAGACGGTTTGCAAGGTAAGCACTCTTTACTGTGCTAAGTACTGATATATCCATCACAAATAGTGGGGTGTTATTTTAATATTATTAAATATTATACTGTTCATTTCATTTTAATACTGTTTGTTTAATATTTACTATTATAGTAAGCTATTTAATAATATTTTGAATTAGCTTTTATTTATTTTTTATTTGAATTTGAATGAATAAGTTTAATACGTTTTAATGAATTTTGTTATGTGCTTTTGTCATTTTTTTATTTGTTTTATATCTATATAGATATCTATATATCTATTTCTATTTTATATTATATCTGTCTTTATTTATATTTTTTAGTAATTTATTATTGTAACCTTTTTATATTTTTTCCCATATTTCAACTTTTCTAAGCTTTTTTCTGTTTAAGTTTTCATCAAACATTTATATTCATATTACATTTCAGGTTTATTTTAATTACTGAAAACAATTTTGAATATATTCAAAAATGCTGGGTTAAAAACAACCCAAGTTGGACTAACCCAGGAAATGGGTTGTTTTAACCCAGCGATTGGGCTGTTTTAAGCAAAAATTTTACCCAAACATTTAACCCTGGGTTAAAACAACCCATTTCCTGGGTTAAAACAACCCAATCGCTGGGTTAGTCCATTTTCAACTCAACTTGGGTTGTTTTTAACCCAGCATTTTTAGAGTGTAGTTTACATTTTAGTTACTATTAATGACACTTTTTTTTTTTTTTATCATTTTCAGTGTGGAGGCCATTGAACAGTATATATACTGTTATATATATAATAATATATATATATATATATATATATATATATATATATATATATATATATATATATATATATATATATATATATATATATATATTATTATTATTATTATTATTATTATTATTATTATTATTTTATTTTATTTTATTTTTTTTTTTTATTTTTTTATTTTTACATCTATGACATAAACTATCCAAAGACCTCTGCTCCCATTAATATATCCAGAGGAGTTCCTTCAACACATGCCTCATTAAGAACTTTGATCATCATCATTAGGTCCAGCAGTCAACATATGTACTTGTATTTTTAAGGTACGTTTACAACACATCAATGCATACAGTGTAGACCTTTTAATAAAGTTGTTTATTTCATGTTATGAGTTTGTGTATTTTGTCCATATTTGTATAGGTTTTGAATGTACTGTACACCTTTGTGTAGTTTTGAATGTAATTTTAAATGTTTGTGTTGTATGTTGCACATTTTATGTATGTTTAATCTATGTACATTATTGTGTTGTTATAATAGGTTGTGAATGTGTACTGTTTGTACACATTTGCATAGGTTTTAGGTGTTCTGTGCATTTTGAATTTAATATGCACACATTTATGTATATGTATATTAAATGCTAGACTCCCCAATATTTAGTTTGAAATGTAAAAATATACATATATATTTTTAAAACATACGTATTGTTTTATTCAAATAAACAATCTGTATTTGTAAACAACATGTATTTTATTTATTAAAATAATGTAATTAATAAAAATAAAATGTTAACTCTACAGATGGGTTACTTTTAACCCAACTGGCTTTTTACCCAATGCATTGGGTTAAAATAACCCAGTTGGGTTACTTGTTGGTTTATTTAATAATATTTTATTTAATAATTTAATAATAATAATGCATTTTGTTGTGTGCTTTTTCTTTTCTATAGCTTTATTTTTATAACATTTATCACAAAGGAGATGGTTTGGATACATGTTAGTTGTTTAGCCCACATATGTAAACTTTACTCATCCCAAATGGATCTACTTGATGTAAGTAAAGACGTGACCATGTGTAAATAGGCCAAGTCTTACACTTGATAAAATCTGCATTGCAACTGTAAAAGTCAGCATATTGTAGATCAGTATAAATGTAGATGTGTACATGTAGATTTGGCATAATGACAATATAAGGCCTATACTGTACATTAGAATAATGAAAATGTGTCATACGGTGTGAATGGAAAGTGCATTGTGTGAATTTAAAGTGGTGGCAATTCCTTTCGACATGCAGAGGGTATTTCTCAGCACTTGGCACGGGCGATCAAGGAGAGAGCTGGAAAGACCTCCACAAATTTAGGAAGAGTGGTTTCCCTCAGTAAGCATTCTGGCAGGAACAAGTGCGAGGGAGCGATGAAGACACTGCCAGCACTTTTCACTCTACATTTCAATTGGAGACTGAATGGCCTGCAGTGGATGACTATAGATCAGCAGTCACTGGACCGTCCATTTAGCTTTAGTCATTGCATTTTGAGCTGCTTTGTAGTTGTGTACCCCATGTTGTACACCGAAAACCGCCAATGCGTGTTAAAGCTGAGGCTGTCATGCAGAGCTCGATGCACTGTCCCAGGTACTGGCTACAACATAGAAATTATACACGAGTAGAATGGAAATTACCATGACAAAGGGAGTCCTAAAATAGGTGGAGCTTACCAGTCCAGACAGCAGTGTGCAACTTACACAATAACTTTGAGGGGGTATATATAAAGGAACTTCTATGGAAAAATTAGCAACGGTTGTCTTGCCGTAAACCAGTAGCAGCTCCTGATAATAAATTTAGGCAGGCCAGATTCTGGGTCATAGTGCTAGTCTGATAAACATTTTGTAAGCTTTATATTCTAATCACTGAACACACGCAGACACACTTTTGGCAGAGGTCTAACGTCCTTGAGTTATTGAGCCTGAGAGTGGTGCTCTAATGTTGATTGACAGGCATGGATAGAATGCTATCTTAATGTAGTATTTATTGCCTCCAAATGTTTTAGAATGTTGCAAGTTTTGGAAAAATTCCAGTGAGGAAAGGAAAGAATAGAAATGATAATTTCTATTCTCAGAACAAACACAACAGAACTATATAAAGGCTATTTACATTAAACTTTCATTAATTTGATACGAGGAACAGACATGCCAACTTTTTACTGACCCAATGCAGACTAATATATACACTGAAGCGGATTGATGTTGTCTTGGTCTGGAGCTAGGTTAACGTAAGGAAATGTGAAAATAAGCGGGGCAGTCTGAAATCTGCCCCATTTGCTCTCAGTTGGCTCACTGTAGTTACATTTTTCACCACAGATTTACATTGGAAAATTGAGGGGCTCTGTCGAGCTGGGGAGGGCTCAGGCACCCGCTACCCCTAGTATCATAATACATGCCTGCCAAAGCCGTGCGCTACATTTTAATATATCCTGCTCGCTTTATGACTCCAAATCTAGAGAATCCGAAAATATGTTACACAATGCTGAACCCATTTACAATTTATAATTGATTCAGTTCACTGCCCCGGGTGTGTGTGTCCACAGCTTGTAGTGTGTGTGTTCACTACTCATCACTGTCTGCTCCTAATGTGTGTGCACTAACTTGGACGTGTTATGCTGCCTTCACATGCTATCGGAAATGTGTTAATTCCCACTTCTGAAGTCGTGATTATGATCTTGTTGCATTCAAGGGCTTTGTGGTCAGAATAAACAGGAATCATGGAGGACACCAGGTTTATTCTTGGCTAATTATTGGGAAAATCTTATTAAAACCAACATTATATGTAGTGTCACATGCACTGACAACCATATAAACATTTACGATGATATCCAGATAGTCTGCTTTCTGCCGATTCTGTAATTTCGGTCAAGTGCAGACTATTTCAGTTGTAAAACATACAGTAGGCTACACTTCAAATGAATAGGCCTACTCGTATATGTAAATATGAACTACATTAATGGCAAGACGATATGGCTGTTTTGGTGGAAAAACGAATAAATCATACCCATCACAGCAGTAGTTCTCCCATGTTTAAAGTTCACGGCACACCATGTTTAAAGTTTATGACACACCCATCTCTGGAATTTGGGTATCAAAATTATTTCCGAACTTCCCAGTGGTAAACACGACATCAGAGACACCATTACATTCAGCATTAAATGCAGAGGACAAATTCCAAATATGACTTACATACTTGGCCTTCTCGTCATTTCACTTGACTTCACTTCTCTTATATTTTTGATGGGGCTTTGCCCCACCTGCCCTTACAGACAAGCCACGGCTGTATGCATACCTTTAATACCTTTTAAACATAAAGACTTTTGTTCTGACTCAATACTGATCCTAATAACATGCACTAAGCGTTTATTTTGTGCTAGGTATAAATATGCGCCTGAGTAACTTGTAATGTAACTTTCATGGTTACAAAAATGTATTTGAAAAGGCTGTTGTTGAAACACGTGTCGAAACTGTTTATTAGGCTGGTACGTAGCTACTAGTCAGCATGAAAAGGAAGATGTGATAGTCTTTTATTCCCTATCGTGCTATATAGCGAAAGTGAAACAGCTTCTCAAGAAAAACTGTAGGGCGGGAATTGATGTGTGACAGGTTGCCCCGCCCTCGCGCCAGCAAACACGTCATCAGAGACTGCTGTTGAGGGGAGGGGAAGTTATTTTGTTTAAAGAATATGAAGTAAAAAAATGTGTGCGGATAAATTATTTGTTGTTAAATTGTGCTATATTCAATAAAAAATAAATAAATAAAAATAAGAATAGTTCATTTTGATTTCATGGTAACTTAAAAGCCTCCCTCAACCTTTGGGATATAGGTCAAGCGTCAGTCTGAGAGTTATTATAGACCCTCTAAAGGTCTAAGTACTCTCTTTTTCTTCAATCTCAATTATTTTTCTACTCAGAAGATCGTCATTGTCTTTATTCGAGTGTGAATTATCATCCAGATCACCGCTGGAACGTGGACAACGTTGTCACGTACTGCCTGTTACTTTTCTCAGCGCTGGTAGGGCGGACCAATCACAGTCGTTTGTGATTACAAAGTAATTTATTTTATTTAGCCTTTGTACTGCGATTGCTTTGACTGACTTCCGTTTATATGACATATATAGAACATTTATAGAATACTTGGGATTCATAGATTTAAAACACGTTAAATTTTAGCTTAGAAATGCTCTTAATGCACTAAAATTTGAATGCGGTTCAATGAGACGTTCGGCTATGTGAGCCACCGAACGCCCCCTAGAGGAAGAATACATTATTTCCGTTTGGTAATAGTGACAAATGCCGTCCAATGGGCTCAGGCAGTCTTCTCATGTCGACTTTCTGCGGCAAGTACGGAGTTTAGATCCAGTGCTGTTCTGGACTGATGCGGGAATAAAGACGGCAACCAGTCGTGAATGTTAAACGCATAGACGCCGACTTATAAGTTTAAAAAAATCTTGCGAGTAAATGGGATTCAACGTCTTCCGAACAGAATGTAAAGAATTCCTTGAAGGATGTGGGGAATTAAAGGCTCGTGTGCTGCGCTGTTATTGTTGTTTTTGGCTTATATCTCCGTGTCCTCGGTTAACGCCGGTAAGTTTGCGTGATTGTATTTATTTAGTCAGGAATGTCATTATTATATATGGTCATTATTGGGCTTTTGCGCAAGACAGAGAAAAAGACACGGAACCCCGTTACACTATTTTTGCATGAATGAACAGAATGGCAACTGTCTTATCTTTTAACTACAAACAGTATGTCTAGTAAAATGCATTCTGATATGTTCACATTGGCAGAGAACACACAGGTTGCGGGTATGAGATGAATAAATGATGCGCTACTACCTGTTCAGCCCTCCATTGGGAAGCACAAGACGCTCGTGGGTTTCCACTGTTCATTCAGACTGCATGTAAATGCTGTGAACAATTCATATGATCCTAATTGAAATTCATGTGAAACCTATTTGTTCGCAGATACAGTAGAAACCTGGTCGGTAGACAGAAATCACAGTTTGAATGCACAATAGATCTCATTTGAGAGCTCTGGGATTTAGGGAATTTGTCTAGATGCATGCAGACACATTATAGTAGGCTACTGAATTCATTTGTTAAATGGCAAATGATCTGATAACTAGTACAGCTAACTACAGCAGAATAATGATTACTTTGTCAAGGTCACAAATTCATTCCCTTCAATCGTATTTGCATTTATCTTTCTCCATTAATTTAACCTTTCAAAGTAATATATCTTTTAATAGCCTATCAATATTTTGTATACGTTTAACCCCCCTTTGGCCTATAACATTTGATTACTTTATTAACCTTTTTTGAAAACATAAAACAATAGCTGGCCTTTTAAAAAAAAATATGCGCAGATGTCAGATATCATATGTTGGATGGTTCAGCTTTTTCCTATACTGTTAGTTAAACAGCTTGGAAAGGATTTACAATAATAATTTACCTTTTTAAAAGTGCTGTGCAAATCAGTTTCCCAGTATGAAAGATGACATATAAAAAATGAAGTGCCAATACTTTGTATGACAAATGTAAATCAATGACTACCACAATTAATGCACATTCATCTTTTTAAATGTCAGTTTACAGGAAACATAAAACAAGAAGCATAAAATGACAAATGTAAATTAAATATTCATAACAATAACTGGTCCTAATGAGTATGTTTGATCCACATGTGGTATGTGTGTTTTAAGGTGACATGAAAATGAGTGCATCACCTGACACCTAGAATAAAAGTAAAAAAAGTATCGGCAGTAATTTGAAATGACTTTGAATTCGCTAGATGTCAGGCTGCTTGCTATACGTGGACGGGTTGCTTATCAAGACATAACAGGCTCTGATCATCAGCTGTTTCAAAAGAAAATTGCATTAATCTGATGATAAATCGGTGCATTGGTAATAATAGCCATCAAGAAACCTATAGGACTTTTGCTGCGTTCTATTTACCTTGGGGGAGGGATGTCGGTCACACTAGATTAGGATCCAGTTCGCACTATTAATTATACTACGACTTTTGTTTTATTTACTGCTTATTAATAGTTAGTAAGGTAGTTGTTAAGTTTAGGTATTTGGTAGGAATTGGGTAGGATTGAGAGATGTTGAATGTGGTCATGCATGGAGAATGAGGCATTAATATGTGCTTTATAAGTACTAATAACAGGCAATATCATAGTAATACGCATGTTAATAAGAAAATAGTTAATAGTGAGAAATGGACCCTATAAATTTAAGTGTTACTAGGATGTCGTAGCTAGGAATGACGTCACACCCGAGTTGACCACGTTCCAGTAAACAGGTCAGAAATCTAAGATGGATGCGTCCAGGCAAACCTTTGTGGTGCTTTCTCTTTCAGAATACACATAAAAAGCAGTATTTTGCATAGATAATGCAGAAGTATATCCACAAATTGAGGTTGGATAGCACTTTGTGCACCACTGCATTTGAGACACTGACAAACAAATGTGCTAATAAACAATACATCACTACTGTTTCACAACGGTTGATGCGCTGAACAGCCAGATTCTAAAGCCGGGATTGTTGCGCTTTCCCCGTGTTTCCCAGTCACAACTCCAACTTGGGAGTCCAGTCAAAAGTTCCTATGGGGACTAGGCCTTTCCCACCTCCGAGGACAAATAGAACACGCCATTGAAGTCGGCATGACATGGAAGTTTTTTCCCTGTTCTGACGCATATCCAAGGGAAATATTTGATTTTGTCTTTCGGGAACTGATTGGATAGTGGTTTGCCATTGCTGTGATCTCATATGAGTGACAGGTTTTCCCGCCCTTGCGCCTGTAAACACGTCATCAGAGAAGAGATGTCGCTGCAAGAGGGAGGGGAAGTTATTTTGATTAAAGATTACGAGGGCAAAACATAATGAGCATAGATAAATCATTTATAATAAACACTGCAATATTCCATAAAAAATACAAATGGTTTAATTTGGATTTCATTGGATTTCTAGTCACCTGTGATTTTAAAAGTTGTTTGGTAAAGGTAGGGCAGTCTGCTAGAACAGTCTACTATTTCACATCAGTAGCACTTGTTTTAGCAATCTGAAAATTATATACTACTAGTGTAGAAATGCACAAAAGGCTCTTTTATCATAAAAGTCGCTGTGAAGTAATATGGCCATTCCATATATCTGTCAAGACCATTCCATATATCTGAAATAAAAGCACAGCGTGTGCTACATGATTACGGTACTGTTCTGAGCGGCTAATGTGTAACATTATGTACAGATTAACTGTAATAGACATCCACAGCTGACAACACACTCAAACAGACACTAATAAAGCACACCGAACCATTTTCACTCTGCTTTTCTCTTTTATGTTGTCTAGAGAAGCAACAAAGCCTCTGTCCATACATCTTTATACTGAGGCTCTGGCAGTGATGCAGGACGGAGGAATATTAATGAAGAGAGCAAGTGACATTTCCACACCATTATGAAAAGAACACAGTTTAAACACCCTGTCTAATACAGAGAAGCAACAGAGGAAGCAGGTGAAACAAACATGTCACAGAATAACTGATCAACTTTAGAGGCTGCATGAAGGTTTGGTCTTATTACAGGCCTGTTGTATTTTGTTATGACGCTTGTGATGAAAGGCAGAGGTGCCCACACAATGTGCAACACGGAGTTCCTCGCTCCAAGCTCTCACATGTTTGTTTCATCTGGCAGTGTCAGGCATCTCATCAAAGCTACAGGAGGACATTATGAATATTGTATGAGTCTGATGTTGTTTAGTGGGGCCAATCGCCCCTGTACATTGCATATTGGAGCAAATCTATCAGTTCATTGCTCTGAGATTCTGTATTTGATGCATTAAGTCTAGGGATGTCAGTCAATGAAAAATTGTAATTGCATAAAATTGACGAATTAATCACAATCACTGAATTGCTCAGAGGTTTGGAGCTGTGATGCAGTGGTTGTGTAACACGTTGAGCTATGGTGTTCAGGTCAGACTCAAACCAGCTTTGGCTGCTTATGATGTTTTATTATTATATTGGGAAAAAAAACTGTAACCCTTGCGTTATCTCTTCTTCACATTTTGTTATGTTGCAACCGTATGCTAACTGCTTTAAATTACTTTACTTGCACCATTATTACAAAGCAAAAACTAATTATAATTTAGACTTAATGTTTTTGTCTCTAATGCGCACTAAGGCTGCATTTATTTGATTAAAGATACAGTAAATAGTACTATTGAAAAATATTATTACAATTTAAAATATGTACTTTTAAAATAACAGTTTTCTTTGAATATATTTTAAAATGTAATTCATTCCTGTGACGGCAAAGCTGAATTTTCAGCATCATTACTCCAGTCTTCAGTGTCACATGATCCTTCAGAAATCATTCTAATATGCAGATTTGCTGCTTAATTATTAGTGTTATCAGTGCTCAGTTATTAATAATTTGATAATTTTTTTCCAAGATTATTTGATTTGATTCACTTTTCTATTCATCAAATATACACTCACCTAAAGGATTATTAGGAACACCTGTTCAATTTCTCATTAATGCAATTATCTAATCAACCAATCACATGGCAGTTGCTTCAATGCATTAAGGGGTGTGGTCCTGGTCAAGACAATCTCCTGAACTCCAAACTGAATGTCAGAATGGGAAAGAAAGGTGATTTAAGCAATTTTGAGCGTGGCATGGTTGTTGGTGCCAGACGGGCCGGTCTGAGTATTTCACAATCTGCTCAGTTACTGGGATTTTCACGCACAACCATTTCTAGGGGCGAAAATGCCTTGTTGATGCTAGAGGTCAGAGGAGAATGGGCCGACTGATTCAAGCTGATAGAAGAGCAACTTTGACTGAAATGACCACTCGTTACAACCGAGGTATGCAGCAAAACATTTGTGAAGCCACAACACGCACAACCTTGAGGTGGATGGGCTACAACAGCAGAAGACCCCACCGAGTACCACTCATCTCCACTACAAATAGGAAAAAGAGGCTACAATTTGCACAAACTCACCAAAATTGGACAGTTGAAGACTGGAAAAATGTTGCCTGGTCTGATGAGTCTCGATTTCTGTTGAGACATTCAGATGGTAGAGTCAGAATTTGGCGTAAACAGAATGAGAACATGGATCCATCATGCCTTGTTACCACTGTGCAGGCTGGTGTTGGTGGTGTAATGGTGTGGGGGATGTTTTATTGGCACACTTTAGGCCCCTTAGTGCCAATTGGGCAAATGCCACGGCCTACCTGAGCATTGTTTCTGACCATGTCCATCCCTTTATGACCACCATGTACCCATTCTCTGATGGCTACTTCCAGCAGGATAATGCACCATGTCACAACGCTTGAATCATTTCAAATTGGTTTCTTGAACATGACAATGAGTTCACTGTACTAAAATGGCCCCCACAGTCACCAGATCTCAACCCAATAGAGCATCTTTGGGATGTGGTGGAACGGGAACTTCGTGCCCTGGATGTGCATCCCACAAATCTCCATCAACTGCAAAATGCTATCCTATCAATATGGGCCAACATTTCTAAAGAATGCTTTCAGCACCTTGTTGAATCAATGCCACGTAGAATTAAGACAAAGGGGTCAAACACAGTATTAGTATGGTGTTCCTAATAATCCTTTAGGTGAGTGTATATATATATATATATATATATATATATATATATATATATATATATATATATATATATATATATATATATATGCTGTTTTTTTATTAAGCTTTTATATGGCAGCCAGCCACTGTCGCTCCTTTTGTTTTGTTTATGTTTATTTTACGATTAAAGTTACGTTTAACGTCTGTCTCCTCCTTCCTGAACTTAAAAGTTTGTTAGTTATTTTCAACACTTAAATTCACATTATTTTATTTAATTCTAATGAAATAGCACAAGTATTGAATTACTGCTCATACAAGACACTTTATTTGATGAATTAAAATTGTGGGCTAATGCAGCGCTGTTTTAAAAACAATCATACTAAATATACGTTTAAAGTGGGGGTATCAGGGGGAGTACTTATAGAGTGGTATTGCATCCTTCATATCTCAGAAAAGTCTTTAGTTTTATCATATTTATAAATTTATCTTTCCGAATAAAACCGAGGTGCTGGAGGCGTATCGTGTGGGCGGAGCTAAAGAGTCACGTTCATGTTGTTACTTGATGTGCACTTACGCGGCGATAGCCAACAACACACAGACGTTTGAAGCAGTTTTACTCACCGTCTGCGGTTCCAACGTATGACCGTGAACCTTTATCGTTGGGACCGCTCCATCTTTCAGCATTAGACGATCTGCAAATTTGGAGTTGAACTGGGCCTTGTTTATAAAACAATCATCTCCGAAATACAGGGAACAAACAAAAAACACTTGCGCAACTCCCTTGCTGCTCCGGGAACAACAAACTCCATCCACTGTCCCCTTAACGCTGGGTTCTTTGGGAAGCTGAACAGGGTCGTCTTGCCCTGACAACTTGAAACACACTTCTTTGGTGACATTGTTGATTTCGTTAAGTCCTGTGACCTGTGCAGCACAGCTGACGCCTTCCCTAAAGCCGAGCAAAGCGCGTTGATGGGCGTGCTTTTGCTCTCTCGCTCTGGTCGATGTGCGTGCGTGCCCTTCCGGGAGATGTGCCCGTACAAGGAAATTCCACCCTTGCTGACGTCACATAAGCCCATACTTGAAAAAAAAACGTTCCGAAACTTGTATTGGTTTTAGGGGTCAAAAACTGTTTGCCTTCCTGCCACCAAACGCACCTGTCGTGTCATTAACCCAGTGCTACATATACAGCGTTACTAGAGCGACACCTCATGGACAAAGCACGCATTGTTTTGAAATGGCTCCTACACAACAGTTGCTCACGTCTAATGAAACGTATAATATATAAAGCACCTTTTGAAAATGGCTCCTACGGAAGTAAAACCGAAAATCAAGGGTAGCGCGAATATGACGTCATTGACAGGTGACACGATGAGACGGGCCGTTACACTGTTAAAATGGCTGATTTGTCTTGATTTAAACATTAATGGAAACATTTGGGATAATGTCAACAAAATATATAATACTGTTTTAGTGTTTTTTGGATATTTTAATCCAAAAATCTTACATTTAGTGCCTTTAAATGTTATCATTTGTCACTGTTTTTCAAATGAATCACATAAAATTAGCATGGTGCTTACTCATGGCATGATATTACTCTCACACAAAATATTGTTCAGTTTCTGAAAATAAGAGGCGGTCAGGTGGAGTGCAGACTCCAAGCTAAGATGTTATTAGATGCTGGAGGGGAGCAGTTTGCATCACTTCCTCTGAGTTCAAGACAGGACACGGGTCTGTGGATCAGAGACTGGGATTTGAATCTCAAGGGTGTAATATTCTCAGTCTAGAGGTCAGCCTGAGCTGTGAAACCACTTACAGACCTTAGGCAAAACTGCCTCCTGTCATCGCTGAATTGTTTATCAGAGGCTCAGTTTTTACTCTCCATAAGGGAGCTTTGCTAAATTACTGTACAGTAAGAAATAATTTAGCAGGTCGAGGAAATAATAAAACATTTGGTTTAAACTGCTAGTTTTCTTTCTATTTTTTAAGCTTTTATTGAGCTATTTTTATACCAAACTACTTTCATGTTACTTTTATCAAATTCATACTCATGATCTGATTTTAAAAAGCTAAAATACCTGATGGCCTTATATAAACAAAACAAAACAAAAGGTTCAGGTTACTATATATGTGACCCTGGACCACAAAACCAGTCACAAGTCACACAGGAATATTTGTGGCAATAGCCAACATACATTGTAGGCTACGGGGTCAAAATTATTAATTTTTCTTTTATGCCAAAAATCATTAGGCTATTAAGTAAAGATGAGTTCCATAAATACTGTAAATATATAAAAATATTATTATTAGTAGTAATATGCATTGCTAAAGATTCAAGAGTTTTATTTGTCACATACACAGTTATATACAGAATATACAACCGGCAGTGAAATGTAAACAGGTCCGCTCCATGGACAGTGCAAATTCACAGTTAAAAAAAATTATAAATAAATCAAGTAGAATTTTTTTTTAAATAAAAATAAAGAAGTTGAGTAAAATAAGTGAAATAAACTGTGCAGTGAGTAAACTGTAGACTTATAAATATGCGGTTAACAGAAATGTACATAAATGTACAAGTATAATGTGCAAACAGGTTTATAACAGGTTGTTACACAGTAACAACGAGAACAGAAAGTGCAGTGCAATGTCAGTATGCAAATGGGGGTTTGCAGGGTGATTAGAGTCCTTGATGATCTTAGTAGCTCTACCTTTGCAGCGTTTGGTGTAGACGTCCTGCAGAGACGGGAGAGCTGACCCTGAGATACGCTCGGATAAGCGCACGACTCTTTGCAGGGCTTTGCAGTCATGACTGGTGCTGTTCCCATACCACGCTGTGATGCACTGAGTTAATACACTTTCTATCGCCCCTAAATAGAAAGTTTTCAGGATAGCTGGTGAAACCCTGAATTTCCTCAGCTGGTGCAGATGGTACAGTCTATGCCTGGCTTTCTTCACCTGTGTCTGAATGTGTGCAGTCCAGGTCAGGTCCTCTGAGATGTTTACACCCAGGTACTTGAAGTTGAAGGTAGTTGTCCAAAGACTTCATTTGGACAACTTTAAAGTAACACGCCGACTTTTTGGGACTTTAGCTTATTCACCGTATCCCCCAGAGTTAGATAAGTCCATACATACCATTCTCATTTCCGTGCGTGCCATAACTCTGTCTGATGCACCCACCGCTAGCCTAGCTTAGCACAAAGACTGGAGGTAAATGGCTCCAGCTAGCCTACTGCTCGATAAGTGACAAAATAACACCAACATTGTGCTATTTACATGTTGTGATGTGTATAGTTACATTGTGTACTAAGACCGACGGAAAATGAAAAGTTGTGATTTTCTAGACCGATATGTCTAGGGACTATACTCTCATTCCTGCATAATGATCAAGGAGCTTTGCTGCCTTACCATGGGTGCAGCAGCGCAATTATATCACACAGCTCCTGAAAATAGGCTAACTTCCGTCAACATAACCAACATGACAACCTGCTTGCACAGAGAGCGTGCTGGGGACTATTTTCATGCGCTGCGTAATATCATTGTGCCGCTGCACCCATGGTAAGGCAGCAAAGTTCCTTGATCATTACGCAGGAATGAGAGTATAGTCCCTAGTCATATCAGTCTAGAAAATCACAACTTTTCATTTTCCGTCAGTCTTAGTACACAATGTAGCTATACACATCACAACATGTAAATAGGAAGATGTTGGTGTTATTTTGTCACTTATCGAGCAGTAGGTTAGCTGGAGCTGTTTACCTCCAGTCTTTGTGCTAAGCTAGGCTAGCGGTGTGTGCGTCAGACAGAGTTATGGCACACACTGAGATGAGAATGGTATGTATGGACTTATCTAACTCTGGGGGATACAGTGAAATCCCAAATAAAAGTACAAAAAAAAATAAAAAATACAGCTAAAGTCCCAATAAGTCGGTGTGTTCTTTTAAAGGCTTTTCAAGATTTTTTTACACTCTCAGATTCCAGATTTTCAAATAGTTGTATCTTGGCCAAATCATATCCTAACAAACCATATCATTCAGCTTTCATGTGATGTATAAATCTCAATTTCAAAATATTTAATTATTTTTTTAAAAAAATTTGTGGTCCAGGGTCACATATATTGTGCCTCTGCTCCTGACCAAAATTTACCCAAATAAATATCCCTCTAAGACTTCCTGTGGGACAGCAGTGCTAAGATATTTACGAGGACTGCCATGTCTAGGGACTGAGGACGCAATCAAGCCAAGCCAGGTGATTCACCTCATAGCCTTGGCTCCCTAAATCACGGCTGCAGGTCTAGGTAATGACCATCACCTGACTGCACACTCCTCAGACACAAGACAACCAGAATGCTCTTGCTTCCTATAAGGGCGACTAGCACACATGATTGTGAGTTCAATGTGATGTTGAAAAATGAATCAAATTAACTTGTCCTAAGCAGTGCTCATTGCAAGATTGCCGGTTGAGTGAATGCCCTGAAAGTCTATACATTCAAAACACGTTTGTCTCAGCGGACAGGCTAATACACTTTAGGTTTGGTGTCTGGCTCCAAGCCAAGGACCTATAGAACATTCACATGAAGCCCATTACCAACCCATGGGATCCAAAAAGACTGAATGAACGTCTTCTGCCTGTCCCGAAGTAGAATTAATGCACTGTATGTGTAAAGATCATGTCTGACACCTCAAATCTTCAGTGGGGGTAACAAATATATTCAAGGCAGCTTGACCTTCTTTATTTTTAAGAAGGTAAATTTAAGTTGAAAGGCTTCACCAATGAGTAAGCCCTGGGGCCTCATTTATAAAACTTTGCATAGGATTTGCTTCAGAAGTGGCGTACGGATAAAACATAGGACGTGCATACACACAGAAATATTCGGATTTATAAAACCGTGCGCACGCACATCCTACGCAGTTTTCCCTTAATAAATCACAATCGATTCTAAATGTAGTGCAGCTTTTGCGGCTTCATGTCACACCCATAGTTGCCCATAAATAGTCCGTGAAACGCCCACAAGTTAATATTCATCGATTGCGAAATCATGGCAAGCACAGAGAGGAAATCAAAAAAACTAACTTCACTCAATGTGAAGTAGAAGTTATCATTGGCGAGGTGGAAAAGAGGAGAAAAATGTTGTTTGGAGGGCACAGTGTGGGCATTACTAATGCCAAAAAGGCACTTGAGTGGCAAAAGGTTGCAGACGCCGTAAATGCTGAAGTCTCACAACCTCGGACCATGGCCGAAATAAAAAAGAAATGGTCGGACATCAAAGTCGAGGCAAAAAAAGCCATGATTCCATAGCTGATGAACATTTTTTTACTATGAAAACAACTTTCCCCAGTGGACAATTAATACATCTATCTATCTATCTATCTATCTATCTATCTATCTATCTATCTATCTATCTATCTATCTATCTATCTATCTATCTATCTATCTATCTATCTATCTATCTATCTATCTATCTATCTATCTATCTATCTATCTATCTATCTATCTATCTATCTATATCCCTAATTATCTATCTATCTGTCTGTCTATCTAATTGCATCTATATCTGCTCCGCCGGACGGACACATTGACGAGAATATCAGTTTTGTACATTATTTCGTTCTGTTTACCATATTATTTATGAGGATGAATTGCATAACATGCCAAATAACAGTCATCCTGTCACGGTTTGTAGTAGGAACGAACACGAAGACTACGACGAAGGATCAGAAGAGAACATAAAAACTAGTGATAATGGGTAAACAGTAAGAACAGCTGAACTAAATGACTAATCAATTAATAACCATGACAACAAACTAATGGAAATGGTGTCCAAACGGTGTGTGTGTGTGTGTGTGTGTGTGTGTGTGTGTGTGTGTGTGTGTGTGTGTGTGTGTGTGTGTGTGTGTGTGTGTGTGTGTGACACAACCTATAAAAGGCTTGATTATATTTTCTCAGAATTTCAGACTGGAAACATTCCAGCAAACACCTTTAAAGGAATAGTTACCCAAAAATGAAATTTAACTCTAGAACCGCCACAGGGCAAAATTTACCCACGGCTGTTTTTCAGATGTAGGGGAGAGCGGGGCACAACCTAACACTTTTTGATGTCTGTGGAAATCCACTTGGGGTTCAGAGTATTTATTTTTTCCTACATTAATTTCCCACATGTCTAGTACAATTATGTGGGGTTTTTAATTTATTTATTTATTTATTTTTTATTATTAATACAGTGTATACTTTTTTCTTGATTTACCCGAAAGAATGGAAATGTGACAACATGCCCCATAGGTGAGGTACAATGTAACATGAGGGGCACGATGTAACATGACCAGCTTAAAATGTTATCTGATATAATCAAAAAATATCCAAAACAAACTAAAATATTTTTTCAATAAAATATAATTATTAACTTTTTAAAGTAAAATAATGGAATTTTTATCATTAAAAACACACTAATTTTTCAGTTTGACAGCAAATAAATAAATACAGGTATACAGCATAGTTAAAAACATAATAATAATTAATAATTTCTGAACATTGACTCTCAGTCATTATTCACCTTTTTCTCATGGTTTCTCAAAAGAATTCATAAAAGTATAGAATATAATAGCGTAGTTCTAATAGGGGCTCATTGTAACGCAGTGTTACAACACACCCCATCTGAGCAACTGGGATTTAAACCGCGGCTCGTGTCTTCTGCTGCTAGATCAGCATTAAAGAACAACCTCAACTGTTAAATAACAGATATACGATTAAGATAATATCAGATTTGTCTTATTTTAAATAAACACAAAAAACAGAGATTTACTTTTGTTATGGTTAAATAAATCTTCCAAAGATTTTTTTTCCTCTAAATAATGTTGATATAACTAGTAAATACAAAAAGTGTCATCATCTTGGTATGTGTGGAAAGTTTTAAACCATGCATGTTACAACTAACCCTGTGTTATTCCCTATAACAGATTTTCAACAAAATATCCAAGTCTCCCAGTCATTGAATTTTTGTAAAATTGTGTTATTTACAATCCCCTGTTAAAAGTTGTTTTGATAAAACAAATTAAAAACAGGGCATTTATACCTATAAGCGCAAACAGGTCAAATTTACCTATACAATACCTTATTTTCTCTTATGTTTTAACATGCTATGTTACTAGGCAACGCCTTTCACCCGCTGAGATAGCGGTACTCAGTTTTAGTCAAGATGAATAATATTACACCACCCAAATATGTATTTATTTCCTTCTCATTGTCATTGCAGGCTGGTTTAGCCTATATTCAGTGATTAGTGTATCCCACCTTGAACATAAACAACAGGACAAAAACATAGTTTAAATAATAATTTCATGACTTTGTGGAGACAGTGGCATAATACAGTGACATATTTGTGACATATTAGTGACAGTGACATATAAGTTTTTTAGCCATATCAAAACAGTAATTATGTGCATTGGTGATTTTTACCCGCTGGCGGTTTTAGGTATACAATGATCCCTGGCGGTTCTAGTGTTAACCCTCATGTCATTCCAAACTTATGACTTTCTAGGAGAAGTTTAGCAGGATGTTGTTGAGCATGTTGAGCTGAAAATAAGACCCCAATAATGTAAATAAAAGTGGTTCATACAACTTGCGCACTAAGGAGTCTTCTAATGATGAGAAAGAGAAAAAGAAATTCAAGTTGTTATTCTCTGAAAATTGTCAAACTTTAGCATATTCAAACTGTTGCAGTGTTGGTCAGTTCCTTACAGAAAGCTATTGTCTGACTTCAAAAGACCAGTGTTATTTTAGTATTATTTATATACTATTATATTAATCATTAATTCTATCAACTATTAACTATCTTTTATTTTTATATTTCAATTTTGGAGTGAACTAACCTTTTGCACAACAAGATTTCTTGAACCATGAATTTTGGGGTGCGAATGAGCACCCCACAGGCATCAATAAACTACTAAGTTATGTTTCTGAATGCATGTTACATTACTCCCCTATTTAAAGTGTAATGTATGACTGTTACAAGCACATCCTGCCCAGTGGGAAACATATTGTGTCCTCAGGGATGACTGCCTTTCTCTGTCTGTCATCCCCTTTAAATACATTATTTCCCATCTGCAGGGTGTGAATTTGTTACATTGTGATGGATGACATTAAGCAGACAACCATTTCACTCTGTAGTCAACAAACATTACTGATAATTAGATCTTCATGCACTGATTTAAACAATGGCATATCATTCTGACAAGCGATGACACACAACACAACTTCTGACATCTTTGCTGCAAAACATTTCCATTTAATTCATGAACAAAATGCCCATTGGCCAAACAACGGCTGGCTTTGTGTGCTCTATGCTGTGCCAGGCCATTTTCTTTGTTTGATGACCATCAAAGACAAAGAGGCTGGTTCAGATAACAATCTAAGATCTCCCACACAGTAAATAAAAGTAAAGAGCAGTGGAAATATTGATCTAGAGCAAACATAGAGCTGAGCAGCAGAGCATTTCCATCAGCCAAACTGCACGGTTCATTTCAGTATTAGAAAAAATAGCTAGAGAATGACGTCGACCGAGACAGAATGACCCATTTGGGGTGAAAATAATTTCATACTAAGTTCATAATTCATAATTTAAGATTTGAGAATATTTGAATAAGTACGTAATGGCTGTGTAGTAGTGTTTGGGTGTACAGGGTCTTTTAAGTTCAAGTGACCACAAATGCTCAGAATACCAACCTCAGAATAGCAATTGCATAGCAACACTATGAACTGTAAATAAGGTGTAAGGATAATATTGCATAAGAGTCGTTGTTTCGCTAATAAAAGCAAATTCTGCGTTACTGTATGCATGGCTAGATATGCAACGCAGACTGCCGCTGATGCTACAGAGCAAGTAAGGACTACATAGACACGCTGCTGTAGACATGCACCATGTGCTGCCTCTGTATAAATAACCATTCATAAATCCTGTAGCACATCTAGGCAGGTGGAGCTGGGGGAGGTGGAGGGTTTCAGAGAATGCTGCAGAATCAGCTTACAGCAAACATTGAACCAGAATATTTAAATCTTAAGAACGCAATCTCATTGGCTGCAGAACCAACAGAGGTCAGTCAGCTTGTGCCATGCAGTAAATTATAAATATAGCCTATATGTATTATCCCTGGCTATTTACTGTATGGTTAAATTATTAAATAAAATGGTTATTCAGAATCATTTATCACAAACGACTGTGACTGGTCCAATCTACTTCTAGTACAGCTAAAAGTAACGCGACAAAAGTGCTGAGTGCTGTTATGTTATTTCAGAAGTATGCAAATTCAGTTATTATTGCCATAATACACAGTGAAGAGTTGAAATAGAAGAATCATTATCTTTTTTTAAATATGCTTTTAAATTTCATTAGGAAAAATTAGCAAGAATTAACTTTTCATTTGTGAAGTACATACAACGTTACACCCTAGTATATAGCATAGTTCTGCAAACACTTGCATTTTCTGCAGTCTTAATATTCTTGTGTATGAATGAGGGACTATAAAACGAGAGAGGTCTTGCAGTATGTCAGATCAGTACCTTTTATCCAAATTTTTTTCCTTTTCTTCCTCAGACAGTTTATCTGCTCCGCTTAATGTGACCATCAAAGCACTGGAGGGGAACTCAGCAATAGTGACATGGGACATTCTGGAGGGAGACCCAGTCATTGGGTTTGCCATCACCCAGCAGGTATTGAACCAGTTTATGGTCAATTTCGAGTCCTTACATGTGCAAAACAGGAGAAAATCACCCCATAACTCAAGTTTAATGAGGCAATATCATTGAGGAATGCTTGTGTAAGCATGTTGGTTATGTGTCAATGTAGACTGGTCGGCTTTCTCTTCGAGGGCATATGCTGTTGATATTTTAGATGGCCTTGAGCTTTCTGTAAATGTTTTATGCATGCATTCATTAGTGTGTGTGTGCAGATTTGAGTAAAGCAGTCACTGTGGAGACCTCAGTAATAAGGATTGCAGTGACCATCTGCTGGAGTACAAAGCCATTACAGCTTGTCACCAAACTGAGCGAGACAGAGTTTCTGCAGTGTGCGTGTGTGTGTGTGTGTGTGTGTGTGTGTGTGTGTGTGTGTGTGTGTGTGTGTGTGTGTGTTAATTTTATCTCCTCATGAATTTCTTATGCCACTTACCACAACTATGGGATGAATTCACTAAGAATTGCGCTGATAGCACTGTTTATTAGCGCACATTATAAATCTGTTCTGACAATGACATCATTTGTGCGGGTCTTTGGTGAATAAGACATTATTAAAGTAAACATTAAACAACAGGATCGGAAGGATCAGTCTTGAAGTACTAATAATTTTGATATTGATGCTGTATTAAGAGGATAAATACTCGCATAAATTTACCAGTCCTAAGTGTTCATTTTTAACTGTTTTTACCATTTATTTTGTGTGAAAATGAATGTGCTTCATAAGTTTTGAAGTGGAAAAAATGAATGGTATTACCAAATAGTTATATTGGATAAGAGCTATTTCTCCTTTCTCACATTTTCTGATTGAAATGGTAAAAGACACATGCACAAACAGAGCAGACTGAGGAATAAAAGAGAAACAATATCTGGAGATTCATCAGATGTTGTATGGGTTTCTTGGGGGTAACGTTTGCTACTAATTTATTTATTTAAAGTTATTAAAAGCATAAAACACAAAAGTGATTATGTTCTGGAATTAGTTTTAATAATAAATGATAAATTAAAATAAGTAATTTTCATTAAATGTTAAAAAAACAATGGCTTAGTTTCTTGTGTTTTGTTGTTATTTTCCCTGTTCCCATTTGCCTGTGTTCTGATTTCCTAGTTAGTTTCCTTGGTTGTTAATTAGTTCCACACACCTGTTTCTTTTCAGCTGATTACCATGTATATAAGCCCTGAGTTCTTTCTGTTTAGTGTTCAGTCTCATTTGCGTTTATGTGTTGTGGTTGTAATTTACTTCCTAGTTATTCTCCTGCGTGTTTCTCTTAGATTTTGTTTAATAAAAGGACAATTTTTAACTCTCCATCATCGTGCACTTTATTAAAGCCACACACCCTGTGACAGAACCAATAACAGATTATGGATTTACCGGTTGTTTGTCTGCTCTGTTTAGACCAAGGGAAAAATAATCTTGAGAAACACACCAGTGACTTCCTAGACCTGGCGTGCCTTTCCAATTTCCCCAAAGTCCCTGTGTGTATTTTTTTTTTTAGCAAGCCTAAATGAGTGGTGTAAGGCATGCCTACCGGGTATTGGTCCTCAAAAGAATTTTGCAATGTTTGTGAAGTAGGTGCTGGAGAACAATGAATCGGCTTGCACCATCTGGCCCGAGGAGGACGTCACCAGCCCCAATTCAGAACCAGAGCCTAGCCAGCCACCTCCCCACTCCTTCAGTGAACCCCTGAGCCCAATGCAGATGGAGAGCCTGAGTCTGCCGCGATGTACAAGCCAGATGGAAAGACTGAGCCAACCAACGTCCCGGAACCTGGGCACCAGGTGTATGAGCCAGCAACGTCGCCCGTCCCTGTGGGGCTGCTCATGTGTGCGAGGGAATAGAAGAAAGCCTTGCCTATACTGCCACCACTGAGGGTGAGTTGCAGCTGGCCTCTGCAGAAGTTTGTGAATTAGAAGAGGATATTTACCTGAATCTCCCATCCCCACTGGTCCAGCCCAGCTCCAAGTCTCCTCTGTCTCCACTCCTCCTACCCAGCTCCAAGTCTCCTGCATCTCTGCTGATCCCTCTCAGCTCCAAGTTTCCTGCATCTCCAGAGATCCCACACAGCCTCCTTCTCCCACCTCCTCTTCCAAATCCAGCCAGTCTGTCAGCCCCGCCACCGCTGGTTCCTTTTAACTCTTTGGCTCCTCCTTTGTCTACTCCTCTATTCTGCGTGGATGCACCTCAGATCTTCCATCTCCTGGCTCTGCCTCCAGGCATCGAGCTGGTCAGTCCCTTGGCTCCACCTGGAACCGTCGTCATTGTGGCTCTACCGGGCTCCCTCATCCTTCCAGTTTCGCCTTGGTCAGTCGTCACTCTTGCCTGTGCCATGGACTTCCAGTCCTTCAGCTGCACTTCATCCCTCCACCCATATGGCTCTGTCGGCCTCCGCTTTCCCTTTGGCTCTGCCTAGATCCTCAGTCACACCGGCTCCACCTCAGTCCTCTGGCATCCTAGCACCACACTCGTCACTGCAGCTCCACCTAGCATTCTAGATCTGTGTCTCTTTGGCTCTGCTTGGGTCTCCACCTCCATCATCCATCTGGTTAACCCTGCCAAGTTTCCACCATGGCTCCTCCCTCTATCGACTCTGCCGTGGGTCCCCATCTGGCTCCTCCTGCACCTGGCTCCTCCCTGGCTCTTCCCACCGCCATCGCCACCTTAGTCTCTCCCGCCGTCATCTCCTCCAGATTCCTGCCATTCACCTGATCCACACCCCTTCTTCTGAGCTACCGCCCTCTCCCCTCAGTTGAACTATTAATTATAGTTACGACGCCTTCCCGGAGGGGGTGTAATGTCAGGGTGTTTAATAGATGTTTAGTTTGTGTTTTGCTATTCTCCCTGTTCCCATTAGCCTGTGTTCTGTTTTCCTAATTAGTTTCCTTGGTTGTTAATTAGTTTCATTCACCTGTTTCTGTTCAGCTCATTACATCTCACCATATATTTAAGCCCTTTCTGTTCAGTTTTCGGTCTCATTTGCGTTTATGTGTTGAGGTTGTAAGTTATTTCCTAGTTATTCTCCTGCGTGTTTCTCTTGGATTTTGTTTAATAAAAGGACTATTGTGAACTCTCCATCGTCGTGCGCTTTGTTAAAGCCACACACCCCATGACACCTGGACGGAGAGGTGAAAATAAGAGGACTTGGTGACGTCAACCAAAGAGGAAAGTTGTAGACACCGAGCAAAATATTACATACTGATTAAATATTACAATGACATTTTTTTTTATTTATTTTTTATCTGGAATAACATACACTGATGAATTATTCATAATTAGACCAGGAACATGTATTTGAAAAAGTAAACAGGATGAATTTTAATTTCATGTGGTTGCATCAACCACATTTATCCTTGGATTATCAGCACAAGCCTCTCAATCTAAATTTTTTGTTTAAATTTTGATGTTTATAGAAGAAGGACGTACGTATGCTGCGATTCATCCAGGAAGTGAACACCACCACTCGTTCATGTGCATTATGGGACTTGGAGGAAGACACAGAGTACATTGTGCATGTGCAGTCCATTAGCATGAGTGGCACCAGCCCCCTGAGTGAACCGGTTCTGTTCCGCACTCCCAAAGAGTCAGAGAAACTGGCCTCCAAAAGCCCAGGTAAGCCAGCAGCACTAACAAAAACTACCAAAAGCTCCTTTTTTGGACATAATAATCCATAATATCATAATAGTACCATGGTATTCTTTAAAGTACTTCAGAGTACCATTTTCAGAATTGCAACATTGTGAGTTTGTCTTACAACTTTGTTTAGCATTCACAATGCCATTTATTGTAATTTCAACTTTATGTCTTGCAGGACCATTCATTTTGTCATAATTTACTCACCCTAATGTCGTTCCAAATCTGAATGACTTCTTACTTCTTTCTTCTGTTTTTTTTTTTTTTTTTTTGGGGAAGAATATGCTGGTGATTCAATCAAATGTTATGAATGTATGAACCACATTTTTAACACTTCTCTGGTGATTTTGAAGCTTAAAATCTCCAGTATCCATTTATTGCAATTGCATGAAAAACTGACTAGTGTGTATATATATATATATATATATATATATATATATATATATATATATATATATATATATATATATATATATATATATATATATATATATATATATATAATTTTTTTTTAATGTTTCTAGAAAGAAAGAAAGCCATACACATTCAGAACAACATGAGTGTGAGTAAATGATGACATAATTTTAGTTTTAGGATGAACCAGTCATTAGACTATTAGATATAAATTATTATATACAGAGATACAATACTGATAAAATACATTTATCGTTCAAGATTTGCACAGTTACAAACATAGATTCATTTGAAAGATGACTAAACAGCCAAATCAATTCCGTAGAGGGAAAAAAACACAGCAGGGAGGTGGTTATACAACCGCTCTAAAAATGGTGTTGTGTCATAATTCAGGGCATGAAGTGTTCACTTTTGTGCGTTTTCCCATTGCATTTTCTGTTACTAAGGAGCTTGTCTTATCTAGAGCAATGCACAATACAGTCAATTTTTATGTTGTATAATCCATTTCAATGACCTACTTATTTGGACAAACATCTGCTGGGGAGGCTGGTGTTCCTGAAACACTTGCCATTTTATCGGTGAGCGTCAGGCCTTGGCACTGAATCGTGCTGATGACATTTAGTGTCAAACCGTCAGTTGTGCAGGTTAGAGTCAGGGCAGGATCCACACAGAGTTTTCACTGAGGTGTAACCTCAGACATTGATACCTCTTCATCTTACACATCTATGCTTTTGAAGAAAAAGGAACCATGATTTAGTTTCAAAGAATGTTTCTCACAAAAAGTATGAAAACGTGATACATTTACCTCATTTGCTGTCATTATATATACTACTATTCAAATGTTTGGGGTTAGTAAGATTCTTTTTTTTTTATGTTTTCGAAAGAAGTCTCTTATTCTCAACAAGGCACAATACAAATGTCATTTATTCCTGTGATGGCAAAGCTAAATTCTCAGCATCATTACTCCAGTCTTCAGTCACATGATCCTTCAGAAATCATTCTAATATGCTGATTTGCTGCTCAAGAAACATTTCTCATTATTATAAATGTTGAAAATTGTTTTTGGTAATTTAATTTTTTTTCAGGATTCTTTGTTTAGAGCATTTATAAGAAATTAATCTTTTGTAACATACAAACCCGATTCCAAAAAGTTGGGACACTACAAATTGTGAATAAAAGCAGAATGCAATGATGTGGAAGTTTCAAATTTCAATATTTTGTTCAGAATACAACATAGATGACATATCAAATGTGATGGGAGCATATGTTGTTCTAGAACTTGGATATACCTTTCAGCATTGATGGTGCCTTTCCAGATTTGTAAGCTGCCCATGCCACACGCACTCATGCAACCCCATACCATCAGAGATGCAAGCTTCTGAACTGAGTGCTGAGAACAACTTGGGTTGTCCTTGTCCTCTTTAGTCCAGATGACATGGACATCAAAACTTCAAATTTTGATTGGTCTGACCACAGAACAGTTTTCCACTTTGCCACAGTCCATTTTAAATGAGCCTTGGCCCAGAGAAAACGCCTGCGCTTCTGGATCATGTTTAGATATGGCTTCTTTTTTGACCTATAGAGTTTTAGCCGGCAACAGCGAATGGCGAAATAAATGTATACAAAAAAAAAAAAAAAAAAAAAAACACATACTGACCCCAAACCTTTGAGCTGTAGTGTTTAACAAAAAAATAATGATATATTTGGTATATGTGCCCTGCTCTTTAGATATCGATTTTGCCATTTTTTATTCATATTGATACTAAACAACTAAACAACATTTCATAGGTTTATGTCACTCAAAAGTGCAATATTAAAATACCGTTAAACATTATAATAAACAGTGGGGGGTACAGTGTGGTCAAAACATCTAATTTAAAGCTTGAAATGAATAACATTTTAGGATTTTAAACCATTTAAACCATAAAAAATATATATATTTCTAGGTCCACAAAAAATGTAGCAAAATATTAAACAAAAATTAAAATCCATTAAAAAAATCTAATTGTTATGCTGATAATATAGGTAATAATGTATTTTCTTCACAGCATTTTCACAAGTGTTCTCTGCCTTTTGGGACTCACTGTATATAAAAATTACAAACTGACCTGTAGTTTAATCTATTCTTGTATTTAAAGGACACTCTAGTGTCATATTCATTAAGGTATACAGTTCTCTTCTTCAGGATCCATCTTAAATCTGTCAACTCTGCACTAATGTCATTTGTGATGGATAAGGGGAAGAAATGTGCTTAGGCGCAGCAGACAGTAGTTTATGGATGGCTAACTCTTAGCTGACTGACGCATGTGTCGGTTAGATAGCAGGAGCGCTTACAAAAAACAGTTTAATCATCAGGCATTAGTGCTCACGTTACACTCTAATTAATCAAGTGATCACCATTACACTTCACTAAATACCAGAGCAGCTAATAAACACAGACAGTTAATCTTTCTCTCCACGGGCCTCCCCTCTCCATCGCTTCAGGGTGGCTTCATGTTGTTTTTTTACTGGACTCATGACATGTATTGATGTCGATGGTGAGCTGAAAAATGCCTGACTTTTCCCCTGTACTCAAACGCCTGAGACATCCAATAACATTTCAGTTTCACCTAAAGGGTATTGACTTTTTCTTCAAAGAAAGAAGAGGCGAACAAAGAGAGGAGTGTAACTTCTCCCAGTCATTATGAAGCACGGCGCTGCTGCTCCTTCAGATAAGCAGGATGTTGAAAAACTTCGCTTTTCCCTCTGCGGTTAATCAGTGAACACAGACCAGAGCGCTACGTACTGTTTCTTTTAAATAACAAGGCCTTAATTAGAAGACACTTTAAATCTTCAGCCAAGAAAGTGACCCCTGAGGTCTTCTCCCAGTGAGAGGAGAGCTCAACCCTAAAGTGATCCTCACAGTCATCGGTCCTGATGAGCTTCGACTTGGGTTTGGCTGGAGGCAGCCAGTATTAAGAATTTAATTGTGATTTGAGACATGAAATATAAAGAATAAATATATCTGAGCCAGAGAAGATGGTTTGCTTTAGGCTTCGCTTTATATCCTCTTGACTTGAGACTAATTAAAGAATCCGTTAGATGTTCGAAGGTGTTTAAGTTCACCCAAAAGTGAAAATTATCCCATAATTTACTCATCCTCAAGCCATCCTAGGTGTATGTGACGTTCTGCTTTCAGCCAAACACAGTCAGAGTTATATTTAAAAATATCTTGGCTCTTCCAAGCTATAGTGGGAGTGAATAGTAACTTGAATTTTGAAGCCCAAAAAAGCGCATCCATCCATCATAAAAGTAATCCATACGGCTCCAGGGTTAATATTTATAATGATTCTAGTTCTGGCGGAGAGTGACCTCTGACCCGATTTATGACATAGGATGTAGGAGTAGCGTAAGACATCTCGCGGTTTGAACAAACAAGATTTCTCTTTAAAAATTATCTTTTTCGACTTTTTGCTCTATCCTCTGTGCTTCCGCATTCCGGAATCCATTCCGCAACCATTACCGGAAGCCAGTGGTTATAGTTTATAAAGTTATAAATATGGATGTCTTTCTTACAAAAACACATTGATTCACTTCAGAACTTTGTTAACCCTCTGGATCCATATGGATTATGTTTATGATGGATGGATGTACATTTTTGGGCTTCAAAATCCAAGTTACTATTTACTCCCACTATATGACTTGGAAGAGCCGAACTCTGATTGTTTTTGGCTGAAAGAAGATACATATACACCTAGGATGGCTTGAGGGTGAGTACATTTTTGGGTGAATGAACTCTTTAATAATTCTACTGTGGTTTTGCGTGTTGTCACATTGTCTGCTTTGATAACTGCAGAAGTGTGCTTTGTTTTTACTTTGAAAATATATGAGTGAATGAACTGTGTTTGTTTGAATCCACACAGATGAAGTGACCATGGAGGAGGTTGGCCAGGCCGCCCAGCTCAGGGCTGGAGAGCTCATTATCATTGTGGTGGTTCTCGTCATGTGGGCAGGTCAGAATATGACCAATGAGCAAACAGTTTGACCAATGATCAAATGTTGACTAGAGAAATTCACATTGGCTACATTCACACAGCTTTCAAATGAATCGCAAAAATAATGGAAATATATGAAATATATACTTTCAAATGTGGAAATATATTGCCATGTAGCCCATGTGAATGTATATATCCATGCTTTTAGAAAGCTTTAATATATAACACAATACATATTATATATGATGCATAAATATTTAAATATTCTAACAAATATTCAGAAATGATTAAACTTTATTATAAAAACTATAAATATTACCTTTCCACATTTGCATCACAAAATATATATTTACTGTATATATATATATATATATATACACACACACTCACCTAAAGGATTATTAGCAACACCTGTTCAATTTCTCATTAATGCAATTATCTAATCAACCAATCACATGGCAGTTGCTTCAATGCATTTAGGGGTGTGGTCCTGGTCAAGACAATCTCCTGAACTCCAAACTGAATGTCAGAATGGGAAAGAAAGGTGATTTAAGCAATTTTGAGCGTGGCATGGTTGTTGGTGCCAGACGGGCCGGTCTGAGTATTTCACAATCTGCTCAGTTACTGGAATTTTCACGCACAACCATTTCTAGGATTTACAAAGAATGGTGTGAAAAGGGAAAAACATCCAGTATGCGGCAGTCCTGTAGGTGAAAATGCCTTGTTGATGCTAGAGGTCAGAGGAGAATGGGCCGACTGATTCAAGCTGATAGAAGAGCAACTTTGACTGAAATAACCACTCGTTACAACCGAGGTATGCGGCAAAGCATTTGTGAAGCCACAACACACACAACCTTGAGGCGGATGGGCTACAACAGCAGAAGACCCCACCAGGTACCACTCATCTCCACTACAAATTGGAAAAAGAGGCTACAATTTGCACAAGCTCACCAAAATTGGACAGTTGAAGACTGGAAAAATGTTGCCTGGTCTGATGAGTCTCGATTTCTGTTGAGACATTCAGATGGTAGAGTCAGAATTTGGCGTAAACAGAATGAGAACATGGATCCATCATGCCTTGTTACCACTGTGCAGGCTGGTGGTGGTGGTGGTGTAATGGTGTGGGGGATGTTTTCTTGGCACACTTTAGGCCCCTTAGTGTCATTTGGGCATCGTTTAAATGCCACGGCCTACCTGAGCATTGTTTCTGACCATGTCCATCCCTTTATGACCACTTATGATGCTATCCTATCAATATGGGCCAACATTTCTAAAGAATGCTTTCAGCACCTTGTTGAATCAATGCCACATAGAATTAAGGCAGTTCTGAAGGCCGAAAGGGGTCAAACACAGTATTAGTATGGTGTTCCTAATAATCCTTTAGGTGAGTGTGTGTGTGTGTATGTATGTATATATATATATATATATATATATATATATATATATATATATATATATATATATATATAAATTGTTTACGTTTTTAATACGCCTATTGCTCACAACTTTTTCTTTTGTACTTTTTCTAACCATTTTATCTCGCTGCTCTGATTTTCTTTTGCTCAAAGTGAGGAATGTTTCTGCGATTCCCATTTCATTTATATCTCAGTAACACATAATTACTTGTATGTACTTTTTAAGTCATAAAGATTGCATAATGCTTAACATATCAGTAGTTCATACATTCAGATATGAACATATAGAAGTTTGTAATTATATATTTTTAGAATAAAGTTAAATAACTTTTGTGTGTGTGTGTGTGTGTGTGTGTACAGTAGTTAATATACATTAAAACATAATTTTAGTTTCATGACATTACTAACTCTTTGTGTGCACATTTGCAAATGATGGGTTTTTGATAAAATTGTCATTAAGATCTTTAGTCTGTGGTCATAAATGTGGTCTTTGCTTGTAGAGTAGAGAGAAGACAAGATTGCTTCTAATGTTATAATTGGGTCTTATAAAAGCCTTCCTTATCTTTTTATAATCCACATCAAGTTTTTGAGAAGACTAGGGAATAAATCATCAGACAGGATAGTACTAGCACAACTTAACTCAAGGCTGCAGCACAGCTCATCATCCTGTTCTAGTCCAGCTATAATTGGTATGTTATTATTTGGGGCAGAATCACGATGCAATCCATCATTGCATTTTTTCCTTTCCTTCTTTCGACTATTTCCCATCCATCACCACCACTCTCCCATCCTGTCTTCAACTGTCCGAATCCTCTTTCATTTGTACACAGGTGTGATAGCTCTGTTCTGCCGCCAGTATGACATCATCAAAGACAACGAGCCCAACAATAACAAGGACAAAGCCAAGAACTCGTCAGAGTGCAGTACCCCAGAGCACCCTACGGGGGGACTACTGCGCAGCAAGGTCTAATTCCGCCTTCCCCGTCGGCAATAATAGGCTTTAGCCTCAGGACAGGTATGTTGCTTGTTTGTGTGCTTGCTTGACTAAATTGAAAGAGCAAAAATAACACATCAAGTTAGATCTTTTGTTGTTTGGTAGTATGTGTCATTGTTTGCTTTTCTAATACAATCTATTCTACTCATTAGTGATAAGATGTTATGGTTAAAAATATGGGAAAATGTAAAGTACTTGCAAGGCAGCGCTGTATTTTCATCAGATTTGTTCTAATCCACTAAACCAAACACTGCTTAATGTACATCAGGGCTCGACATTAACGCTTGTCTGGGACAAGTGGATTTTTTGAAGGGGCAAGTGAAAGAGAATTTTACTTGCCCGACCGGACAAGTAGTTGATTAAAATGTCAATAACAAAAAATAACTAGGGAATCACCAAAATGCAAGAATGATTCTGCATTAATTTAGTGTAAGTGGCGATCGATAGTGGATAATAATATAATATATAATGTACTGACAGTAACAAGGTTGCGCTGTTGAGGCTCGCGCAGCCTCTCAAGGAGAAATCAAATGAGAAAACAAATGAGCGAGAAACTATGAGAAACTCAGTAACATACTGTGGTAAAAATGTGGAGTTTTTATACTTAGGCTATAACATATGATACAGTTAAGCAACATCACACAACCAAGAGTGCTGAATACCATCACAATTGAAAATGTGGCACTGATTTCATATGACAGCGGTTTGGATAAAGAGTTTTTTTGAGTGACTAATAATCAACATTTAACCTGATAAAAAATGTATTTAATGTTATAGGTGTTATATTTCATCTGCAACAACAATGTGAACTTTTATAAAGATATGTTTGGCCATTAACTTTTAAATGCATCATTATGCAAAAATATGAGAGCTCTCCGCATGAAAGACCCGCGACTGGCAGATCAACATGCTATTTTCCTTTCCAATATGGTAGGAAATTAAATGAAAAGTGGAGGATGTTAACTGTGACAAGATGATTGACAGGCCATTTTTATGGTGACAGGATGCTCGTAACTATGCGACAGAGCGTCCGTTAAAGATTTTTATCATGTGATAGTATGTCCCAAAGCTTGCTACACACTTTCGAAAGTATGTACTTTTCTTCAGAGAAAAGGTGTACATACTTTTAGGAGAAAATATAACAAGGCAAATTGGGATGCAGCATCACAATTTAATTTGATGTTAGCATGTTGCTAAGCTAATGGCATTATAATCTAATAAGCATAAATATACTTAACACACAATGTTGGATTAAATAGTTCATTGTCAATCATATTAAAATATTTTTGGCTGTATTTTAAGAATTAAATAAATTAGAAAATATTTATAATTGACATTAGGCTACTCTCGTTTTGTCTGCCATCTTGGATTTATAGGATTGCTCATCACAATGCATTCTGGGATTTCCTTCTTTACAAAGGATACATGCAATGCTAATATAATTATGCTGCCCATACCTTTTGGAACTGTATTTGCATCAGTAGCAGACCAACATCAATGGTTCCATCCATTAAACCTTTCATTCCCACAAAAGGTTCTTTATAGTGGGAAAAGGTTATGTAGGTTATTAAAATGTTCTTCATACAAAAATACAAAAAATGGTTCTTTTAAGAACTGTTCACTGAAAGGTTCTTTTGGGGAACCAAATGCCATCGCTGCAAAAAATCCTTTTGCGAAAAAAACGTTATTTTTAAGATTACCCTTAAAATGTTGCCTATGTAGGCAGTTTACTAGGTTTTGGAACAGAGTGTGTGTATTGATTCCTGTGTGCAGCCGAGAATAAGCTCACATAAAACTTGAACATTGTTCTTTTGCTGCCTTGCAAGCACTTGGTATTTCCTTGAGGAAATGTAAATCTTTTGGTCTTTTAACTCTCATTTTGTTTCTGTCTTCCCAAAAGTGCTCCGAGACAAAACAAGTAAGCCATCAAATCACAAAGTTGTGAAGCCCACCTCTCATCCTCAATCAAACAACCTTTTAGTATTCCCATCGACCAACATGAACTCTTTGGTGCTTGTCTGTTTGGGACATTGACAAACTTGAGGATGAAATGGACAGGATGGTTCCAGAACTGCAATGCTGGAAGTTTCAGCCGTTTGAAGCGAGTTGTTGAGTTTCGATCCACAGCTGCCTCAGCTGAAGGACTCAAACCCCGCTATGAGCTGGAAGACCAGAGACGTCATCCCACCAGGAGTGTCTTTGGCTCCTATGTAGACTCACAGAGATAAGGAGAAACCTGCCACCCCGCATAAACCTTAAATAAACCAGGAAGGTGTGTTGTGAAAAAGAAGGAAGAGTGTTTTTCCGAGCTCACCGTCATTATCAGCTCTGAACTAGGATCAGGTCTCTGACAGGGGTGACATTACGATATTTCACTTCACTATCTCTCCATACTTGTGACTATCTCTTGTATTTTGTTTCTTCTTTTGACACCTCTAGTTTTCTTTTCTTTTCGTTTCATTAATCCATTATCCTCCCTTCAACAGCCAATCACGCACAGTCTAGATAATTTGAAGTGGTTTAATTGGTGCGGTAGGATCTTTCTTCTCAGCACTCTCGCTCTCAGGGCATTCAGGAAAACATCCACAGGAAGATGATAGACCATATCGGATTCACCCACCTGCGGCCCAATCACACTGCTCAGACCGAACTGTAAATCAGAGATTGATGAGGAGCTCCATATTATAATAGTGATAGAAAACCTATTTAATCGCTTGTTTGTCTCAAGTAAATCAACAGCTTGTCGTCTCTAATGAGCACATTACTGTACAGTGATGATTATTTTGGTCTTCATATTACAATCATTAGCATATCCGTCATGAGTATGGCTATTTACCGCTTTTACGTGCCGCTAAGATATAGAGTTGGGTGCCTTTTCTGGATTACTGTCCCTTTAAAAAGTTTTAGTTAAAGTCTTAAAGTCAACATGAAATCAAAATAGTCTCCATTTACTTTCATACTACATCTTTCTTGTGTTAGTGTGAATGATTCCTCTGTTATTCAAACGGGGTAGAAAAAAAAATAGTTCTCAATTGATAATCCCATCCTTCTTTTTTTCCCCCCGTCTTCTTTAACATGTAAATGTTATATTTAAATGTAAACTTTTATGGAACACTGCACAGCACCCCCCCTTATAATAATATATTAGTTCCCTCATGTTCACAATTTAATTAAATGAAAGCACGGGAATAAAATAAGTAAAACATGGCCACAAATGAATAAATTGTTGAAATAAGTTCTTAATTCATCACTAGGTCATGTGTGGTACTCCGTAATTTTTTTAATTGTTGTCAGGATTTTTGTTTCTTTGATTCAAATGCCATTCTAATTTAGTAATTCTTAATATTTATTTATTCATTTATTTAAATGGCTTGTAATTTCCATATAAATTACATTTTAGAATGCAAAGAGAATTGCAAAATATATGATTTTCATTTCAAATGATTATGGAAACTTGTTTCCACCACTGATTAAAAATAAAAAAGGTAATTGCGATTTTTTATTCCTCAGAATTGCGTGACATAAACTCACAGTTCTGGCTTTTTTCCTCACAATTGCGAGTTTATATCAACTCAACATTTGTCAGAATTGTGAGATAAAAGTCTTTTTGATTTCTTTTATTCCATAGCAGAAACAAGCTTCTTTTAGTTTAACATTTTTCATTCACACAGCTCAGGTTAGTAACTCGCCAACATACTGACTTAGATTTTTCTAAGATTTGCCTTCAAAATCATAATTAGTGCATTGGTAATATTTTGCAGTATTTTTTTTTCTTGTCATTTTCATCACTAGTTCAAAATGAATTTAATTCTCAACATGATGCAAATTTTTCATCACATCTTCGCTATTGTAGACAAACATTTTCGTCAGTAATTTGGTTGACAAGCTCAATAGTGGTTACATTAAAATTGACATTTATGCATTTGGCAGACGCTTTTATCCAAAGCGACTTACATTGCATTCAAGGTACACATTTACATTTTGTCAGTTCTTGCTTTCCCTGGGAATCGAACCCATGACCTTGGCGTTGCTAGCGCCACACTCTTATTGTTAAAATTAAAATAGTACATTAAAATAGTAAAATGGCCACATTTCATGTTGACTTTAAATTCCTTCTCTTTAAGAAGTATAAGAAATGTTATTTTTGACAGTTTAAGCAAACTGGTCTGTCTGATAGTCTGACGGGGTATTGTACTTATCGGCTATAGTCTCTCGGGCAAACTGAATAAGTCCTTACTAGTCAGGAATGAAGAATTATGGGAATGCAGGTCAGAGGTCTAGACATTGATTTCCCTCAGCCATCGGTCATTTGGGACTCTACATGATCTGAGTTCAGTACAATGACACTGCAACAGTTCAACTTTAATGAGGTTACAGACTATGCATTTCCCAAGGACGTGCATTTGACTGTTAGCATCTGATGTCAAGAACAA